>APFE030000670.1:193586-342962 GCA_000404065.3 Pinus taeda
TTAATGTACAATGGATGTTATATCTATCTTGATTTATGCAAAAATATGCATGTTTTCATGTCTTCTACAATTAATTTGGTATTTGGGATGTTTGTTTTGAGTATAAATGCAAAAAATATAAAATATATATATATATATAGCAGACGCTTCGCTTCCTAGATTTTTGGAAAATGACGGTTCGGCATCCCCGCTTCCAAAAAACGCTTCCACTTCGTGCAACATTGCTCCTGACCCCGAGGGTATGGCTTTTCATTGGTATAGTTCAATAATCTTCCTTACTTATCATGGACACTTTTCAGCATGGATTGGTGGGGGGATTTGGCTAAAAGAGTGGGCTAGGTTTGTGCTCTTGTCTCCTCTACTCGATTCAATGGCTAGCCTTATATCCTAGTCCCATGGGATCACCTTTACTCGCCATTAGTTTTAGGGTTGGCACTACATAGTAAGTCCTGATTTTGGTTGCGTGGTTCCACTTCCAGACACCATATACATCACTCCCCTTTGTTCATTTTAGCCCGATTCATCTCTTCTCCCATCTAGGTCCACATGTGTTCATTTGATCCACATAGGCATAGCCTCCCACTCCCCTTGTCCACACCTTGGATCAGGCCTGGAACGGTGCCCCAGAGGTTGATGCAGCGAAAAAGAAAAGAAAAGGCATAATTTGGCCACTCTCAACAAGAAATGCACCACAAAATACAAAAAATGGTCGAGATATACAAATTTAGCACATGGGCAAAAGCCAAACATGAGCTCTACCACTTATTTATGGCCATCACCTTGGTTCTTATGGGCCCTAGATGAGCCTCCCCTCCCACATTAAGGGACCCATGATTGTCCCAACCCTTGGTGGGCAATGAAATGCCCCCTTAAAGGGGGTATCCACGGTTATATCCTACGCATCATGCAGTTATGAAGAAAATCAATCAAAGGCAAAAAAGGCATCTGAAGAAGGGTGGAAAAACAAAAGTCGGAGTAACTCATGTACCATGATTTGCTCCCTCCTACACTCATATACCCAAGTGTGGGCTTCCCTCATCATAGCTACCCTTGCACTGTGACATGTGGCCTGGAGCATTCCCCTAATCCTCACTCAATTCCATCACTATATTGCATGACAACTACCACCTAAGTATCATGGACATGTCACCCCCTTTAAAGGCTTAAACCACCCAATAGGGTCCTTGGTTAACCCCCTTATTAAGCTTGCAGACACTTGTACATGCCAAAGCCCACTATGGAAGGGCATGCCACTATGAAGTGCCCCATTGATTCCATGATTTGCAAGTTCTTTTACTTGCTTATTCTAATGATTTGTTGTATTGGAGGGAAAGGGAAGGCATTGGACCTTATGCGGCTTGTAAGTGGATCTCCATTTGGGGTTTGGTCTCCCTATACGGGGTCCAAGCCCTTCAGAGGGCCACATTGACACTTGTAGGTTGAGCGTTGAGAGCCATGGGCCTCCACCATAGCAGAGAGTACTTCAGGGATCCCTAACACCACTCAGTGATGGCTTGTGTTCCACCTTTTGGATGAGGATGATGCACCTAATTCACATGCCCAACCGCTCCACACTTGCACCATACACTTGGCAGATGTTCCAGGGTCTAGATAAGGATGTGTCTCACTGCAGGAGACAAAGGGAGGGTTTATGTCATCATCCCTTACAAATGGTTTGCAAGTATCATCTATCCACTTGGAGACCCATGAGGATGTCCTTGTGCCCCCACACCCACTTGGGAGCACCACATGTGACTAACTTGGGAAAAAAGGGGCCAATCCCTTGTCCACTATGTCTGGAGTCTATTCTTTCATCATGGTACACTTTGAACTTCATTAGGCCTTCTCAATGGCCCAACAACTCATTATATTGATTATTCTGCCCTCTTGAGAGGCTTATTTTTATGTTATTGCACTATCTTGGTGGGCTTATCACCAAGGGATGTTATTATTGCACAGTATTTTATTATTTGGGATTATTTGGATTGGATTGGAATCTCTTGAGAGATTTTCGCACTTTTTGCTCGGATAACCTTTGGAACTTTCTTGATGCACTATGATGTTTAGATTTTCGCTATTGTCTTTGGAGCTTCTTTATAATGCGAAATTGATGAATGGATATACTCTCTCTCATGAATGGATATGCCTAAGACCCTTGTCAAAGAACCCTCCAAGGCCAAGTCAATTTTCCTTCTTGATGAACCTTTCTTTTCAAAGTCAGCTTCCAGTAACTTCGACCTAGCATCTTCCAGCAATTTCGACCTAGCAGCTTCCAACAACTTCGACCCCAGCAGCAACTTCAA
Source organism: Pinus taeda (assembly GCA_000404065.3). Classification (NCBI taxonomy): domain Eukaryota; kingdom Viridiplantae; phylum Streptophyta; class Pinopsida; order Pinales; family Pinaceae; genus Pinus; species Pinus taeda. The sequence continues at coordinate 195,890 of APFE030000670.1, forward strand.
CCCAAGTAGTTTATTCTACAACTTCGACCACTGCAAGAACCATAGGTCTTGTATGTGTGGGAAAAGAAGGTGATTTCTTCTTTCTCCTTCGCTTAAGGATCTTCTTCCTTGGTAATTCGGCTTGCAAAATGCCTAATTTCGGCCTTCCAATGTGACTATAAATTTTGGTCTAGATCCAGCAAGATGATGCCCTAGATCTCGCATGTGTGAAGATATATAGCCCAAAACAGATATAAAATTTTGTTTTTCTTCTGTTAGCTTCATTTCCTCTATTTCGCTCTTCTTTTGGTCTTCTTCCTTGCCCTTGATTGAACTTCTTTTTGACCCGGATCGATGATCTTTAAGTGAGGTCGATGTCTCTTATATATAGGCTCCTTAGGAGGTGGAATTGTTGTCCTTGATGCTAACTTGATCCTTCTAGTAGGCTAACTTGTTTGACAAGGTCTTTGAGGGTCTTTATGACACTTTTGACTTTACAACAATTTTCTTTACAAGATACAACATGCCCAAAGGGGTCTTACATGTATGACAATGACTCTTTTGACTTCATAATTCTATGACAAACCTAGAAGCACTCAATGGGTGCCTGGCCTACAAATAAATTTATCTTGAGCATGAAACCCATGCATCAAGAATGACAAAAATAAATTTATTTTCTCTTTACTATCAAATATATAAAATCATGATTACAATAGACATTACGAAAACCAAACCTAGTTACACATTTCAACATGAACGAGAGGACTCTGAAGAACAGGTATCTCATCCCATGCATTGACGAGTTGATCGACGAGCTCAGGGGAGCGAAGTATCTTACCAAGATAGATCTATGTTTAGGGTACCATCAGATTCGGGTGAGAGTGCAGAACATCTCGAAGACGGCATTTTGTTGCTACTATGGTCACTTCGAGTTTTTGGTGATGCCCTTTGGGCTAACCAATGCCCCAGCCACCTTCCAGTCTTGCATGAACCATGTGTTCCACAAGTAGTTGCACAAATATGTGCTAATCTCCTTTGATGATATCTTGATCTATAGCAAGACGTGGGACGAGCACTTACAGCATGTGGAGGAGGTGTTACGTATCTTAGAGGAGAAATAGTTGTATGCTAAGATATCCAAATGTGAGTTTGGGCTAACTGAGATGTTGTACCTTGGCCACATCAATGGGGAGGATGGAGTGCGGGTCCACCATGAGAAGATCAAAGCCATCCTAAACTGTCCAACACCCAGGAACATGACGGAGTTGACGGGATTCTTGGGCATATGCACATACTACAAGAGATTCGTGAGAGGGTTTTCCCAATTAGGAGCTCCCCTCACAAATTTGACCAAAAAGGGGGCGTTTGCATGGACATATACAGCATAGGAGGCCTTTGAGTGCCTCAAGCAGGTTATGAGCAACTACCATGTGTTGGCTTTCCTTGATTTTACACAGCGCTTTGTTTTGGAGCGTGATGCGTTTAGAAAGGGCCTTGGAGCAATTTTGATGCAAGGGGGGCACCCAATCGCTTTCGAGAGCCGGAAGTTGGAGGTTCACAAGAGGTTGTAATCCATATATGACAAAGAGATGCTAGCCATAATGCATGCACTAGCCAAGTTTCGGCAATACTTGGTGGGCAATAAGTACAAGGTGAACACTGACCACAACAGCCTCAGATTTTTCTTGGCGCTGAGAGAGCTCAAAGAAAGGCAACAAAAGTGGGTCAGTGAAATCCAGGCCTACGATTTTGACATTGGATATGTCAAAGGCAAGCACAATGTGGTTGCAGATGCAGTATCCAGGAGGCCTGCTACACTCTCACTCATGACCATTGCCCAAGATTGGCGGGTGCAGTTACTGGTGGAGTATTCCAAGAACCAACATGCATGTGAGGTCTTGGATGGAATAGCAGGGGATGATAGATACAAGGTGATAAATGACTTGATCTACTACAAGGATCAGATTTATTTGGTGTCAAGCTCCCAGTTGCGGGAGAAGATCATGCAGGTTGCGCAAGACTCCCCTCTAGCAGGTCATCAGGGATTCTTTAAGGCATACATGGCCATCAAGGAGCGCTTCACATGGAGCAGCCTCAAGGGAGATGTTTTGAGGCATGTGCAGGAGAGTGATGTTTGCCAAAGGAATAAAGGGGAGTTGTCACATCTGGCAGGTTTACTTCAACCTCTCCCTATTCCTGAGGGGAGGTGGGAGAGCATATCCATGGACTTCATCACAGGGCTACCCATGGTACAGGGACATGATTGCATATATGTCACGGTGGACAGGTTGACCAAGTTCGCCCATTTCTTCGCCATTCTAGCCAAGTCTTCAATATCACAGGTGGCAGAGCTCTTCTTCAAGGAGATTTCCAAATTGCATTGTCTTCTAAAGACCATTGTCAATGACCCGGACAATCGATTTATGGGAGCATTTTGGTAGGAGCTTTTTCCGATTAGTGGGCACTGAGCTCATACCTAGCACGAGCTACCACCCCCAAACCGATGGACAGACAAAGATCGTGAACAAATGGTTAGATGGGTATTTGTGCAACTATGTGACAGGGCAGCAGCGTACTGGGTGAAGTGGCTACACCTTGGGGAGTATTGCTACAACACCACCTATCACGTGTTTATTGGTATGTCTCCTTTCCGTGTTTTATATGGTTATAATGCATTGACTTTTGCTGACATGATTTTTGGAGACAACAGGGCCCCAAGGGCCACAGATTGGATCTAGGAGAGCCAAGAAATCCTTAGGGCTCTCAAAGACAACTTACAAATAACCCAAAATCAACAGAAGGTGTATGCTAACAGGCACAAGGTTGGGAGGTACTTTGAGGTTGGGGACTTGGTTTTTCTCAGGCTCCAACTGTACAAACTGCCCACCTTGAAGTAGAAGAGAGATGAAAATCTCAAGCTATGCTTCCATGGGTCGAACAGGGTGACCAGACGAGTTGCAGAGGTAGTGTATGAGTTGGAACTCCCACCAAGGAGTCAAGTGCACAACGTGTTTCATGTCTCATGCATGAAAAAGGCCTTGTGATAGCTACCATGGAGTTGTCGCCCTTAGATGATGAGGGGCATGTGGTTTTGGTGCCGGAGACCATTTTGGAGGTGAGGGAGAGGAAGCTTAGGAGCAGTACCATCCAAGAGTTTCTGGTATAGAAGGATCTACTTGAGCAGGATGCCACTTGGGAAGGGGAGCAGGTACAAAAGCATCAATCATTGCAGTTGCCTAAGAGCAAGCAACATCTGGGCGGGGAGGACTATAATGTCCCCACTTAGCAAGTTTTGCTAAGTAAATACAATTTTGCACAATTTTGGCATTTTGGCATGCTTAACTTAGGAAAAGTGCGTTAGGAGGACCCCACTTGATTTTTCGAGGAAACAAGGCTCCCAAACATTAGAAGAGAAGATAAATCAAAAGTAAAGTGGGATGTGGGGACCACTCCAAAAGGGAATTCACACCACATATGAGAAATTCGACTTGTGGGAAGGAGAAAGGAGGGAATTCGACCTATGGGACCCACATGGAGGGAGCAAGAGGGCAGCAAAGATAAATAGAGGTGGAGGGCCTCATTTTGGAACAATTTTGCCAATTTCATAATCGAACCCCTTGTATGCTTGAGCTGTTGAGCCAAGTCTACACAATGTTGTTTAGTGGACTTCGAGTGCCACTCTAGGGGAGATCTTTACTACATTTCGGAAGTTGTTCTAGGAGGATTTGCGAGCATATTGAACCATCATTTGGAGCAAACTGGACGCAGAAGAAGGAATACGCACCCCTTTGGAAAATAGCTACAAAGCACCCTTAACTCTGAGCTTTCAAGGAGGAATTGGACTTGGTAATTGCTATAGATTTGAGGTACTTTGCAGGGCTGGAGTCCTGGGAATTTTGGGGAAGTATTTCTAGTGCTTTTGGGTTGTGCGTATGGAGTTCCTGGCTAAGTCTGCGTTTAGAGTTGAGTAGTGGAATTGGGGGAGAAATATTTGTTGGGAATTTTGGAGGTATTGCCAGGATATTTGGCGGGGCACTTTGGGGAGGAATTTTTAAAGGGGATTTGGAGGGTAGCAACATTTCTATCAGCTAGGCATACACCAGTCTAGGGAAGGGAGTGTGTATTTTTAGGGCTTCTCGGGCCAACTGGGAGTAGCCCAATTCCTTGTTGGGTTTGGGGTCCAAAGGATGTGGCTAATTTTGCCGAATTTTCTGAGCAATTTGGAGGGCTACAACAATAGTTCTCTTCCAGTAGGGCATCAGATTATTCCTGGTATGGGCACGGGCATTCTAGTAGAGCGATTTCAGCACTTGGGCACCTTCATCTCCACCTGGGTTATTGCCTTGCTTGCTAAAGCAAGCCCAGGTTGCACTATATCCTTATATAATGTGCTCTCTCCTATTTAGTTAATAAAATGGCTCAGCTTGCCGCAGTTTCTGGTGTTTATTGTTGTATTTGTTACATGGGCTGAATTTTGTGTGTGCATGTTGTTATTGTCTCTTTTTATCACTGTTATTTCCTATTAGGAATCTTACACTTCTACACTCATTATGGCACCCATTGCCTCAATGTCAACCCTTGAAAGGCATCTGTTAGCATAACGTCATCATTACAACCTACACATGTGGAGAATTAATATTTTGTCAAAGGCTACTCGGTCGGCTTGTGACCTAGAGTGCTTCTTGGACATTATTTTATGTCCTAGAGGGGCTTGTAGGCTAAAAATAGAACTCGACATCCTCATATAAATGGAGGAGGCCTTCATTTGTTTCTCATCATCACACCTCTTTGGATTTGCGACCTAGTTAGATAAATTCAGACCTTTACTCTTGTTGAGAATTTGGAAGTTGTGGATGCATTTTGATATTTGGAGCTGATTTTGCTTTTCTTTGGAGTTATTCTTTGATCAAATGGATGGAATCTTTGCATTTTATCTTGTAAGTGCACCTAATTGTTGAAACATTATTTCTCTAGGTCTAATGCATGGAATAATTGATTCTAGGCTGTGATAAATTGTGCCCTAATTTGTTCAAAATTAATTGAAAGCCATCTAGATGAATGTTGCATGCATTACTCATGCATAGCAAGTAATGAATTGTCCTAGTGGTGAACTCCTAGAAACTCTCCCACAAAAACCCATTTCTCCATTGCATAGGTAAAAGCTTGAAATCGTGTTGCTAGGGCATCAAATTTTGGCCTCCAAGGAAACTTATGGCCTAATATATTTCATCCTAGACTCCATTATCGCAAGGGACAAGGAAATGGTCCAATTAGTTGGTGATCATTTACCTCTCTTATCCATTTTTCTCTCCTTTAAAGTTTGGTCCCTACAAGTCTAAGGCAGTAAACTAGGGCTTGGTGCAAATCCCTAGGCAATGTGAGTTTTGGGGAATGGAAGGCCTAAACATCAAGAGGATAATGTTTGCCACAAAATCTATCCTTTTGGTGGGCATCCACTTCAATTTCATCCATAAACTTTCTTGCCCTAGTGGTTAACCTTAAGAGGGAAACCCTAATTTTATTTCCCTTCAACTTGGGGGCTTCTTTGAAGGTTTCATGAGCCTTGGCCTTGCTAATTTACATTGTCGGAAACCTTTTCTCCTAGCCTTAACCTTGGTTACACCAACACTCAACCCCTCAATCAAACTCGAGGTCTCGTGCCCTCTTTCCTAGGTCTCATCATAGAAAGCGAATTGTCTCCTTCTGGAGCCTTGAATCTAAATTGTGCCTTTTTTGAAGAGCTCCTAGTGAGGTCATCTTACATATTAGCCTTAGAATATCTATCATAAGTGGCCTCTTTCCTATCATGACTCCTCCCATTAGTGAGAATCCATAAAGACCAGGTGGTTTTCGTTGTGGTGACAGTGGGCCACTATCCCATTGTTGTCTCTTGGTCTAGTTTATGACTTGTAAGATTCCCCCACTCCAAGACCTGCTAGATTTTGTGGCAACAGTCCACATATCAGCAAGATTTGGTGAGAGAAATTAGCACAGTTCTTGAAGGTTTCAAGGGGCCAAACTATGAAAAAGTCATAACAATTTTACTCAAGAAAGAGAGGCAACTTCTTGAAGATGTTTTAAGACCAACCCGTAGTTCATGGGGTAACACATGGGTTTCATTATCTCATATGGTTGGAGTGATACTAGGCATGGACCATTGATCAATATCTTGCATTATCCCCAAAAGAAGCCATATTAATAAAAGCAAAAGATTGTTTAAATGAGGTAAAGGACAATAATTTCATTACTGATATTTTAAATTAGTTGGCGATCATTTACCTCTCTTATCCATTTTTCTCTCCTTTAAATTTTGGTCCCTATAAGGCTAAGGTAGTAAACTCGGGCTTGGTGCAAATCCCTAGGCAAGGTGAGTTTTGGCAAATGGAAAAACTAAACATCAAGAGGATAATCTTTGCCACAAAATATATCCTTTTGGTAGGCATCCACTTCAATTTCATCCATAAACCTTCTTGCCCTAGTTGATGGCCTTAAGAGGGAAACCTTAGTTTTATTTTCATTCAACTTGGCTTCTTTGAAGGTTTCATGAGCCTTGGCCTTGCCAATTTGCATTGTTGGAAACCTTTTCTCCTTGCCTTGACCTTGGTTACACCAACACTCAACTCATCAATCAAACTCTAGGTCTTGCGCCCTCTTTCCTAGGACTCATCAGAGAAAGCGAATTGTCTCCTTATGGAGCCTTGAACCTAAATTGTGCCTTTCTTGAAGAGCTCCTAGTGAGGTCATCTTACATATTAGCCTTGGAATATATTAGCCACTACCCCATTGTTGTCTCTTGGTCTAGTTTATGACTTGTAAGGTTTCCCCTCTCCAAAGCCTGCTATACTTTGTGGCAATAGTCCACATATTGGCAAGATTGGGTGAGAGAAATTAGTACAATTCTTGAAGGTTTCAAGGGGCCAACTATGAAAAACTCACAATAGTTTTGCTCAAGAAAGAGAGGCAACTTCTTGAAGATGTTTTAAGACCAACTCGTAGTTCATGGGGTAGCACATGGGTTTCCATTATCTCAGATGGTTGGAATGATACAAGGCATGGACCATTGATCAATGGCTTGCATCATCCCCAAAAGAAGCCATATTCATAAAAGCAAAAGATTGTTTAAGTGAGGTAAAGGACAGCAATTTCATTATTGAAATTTTAATTGTTTCTATTGAACAAGCAGGCACAGAAAATGTGGTCCAAGTTATCACAGACAATGCACCTATTTGCAAAGTTGCAGGCTTGATTATTGAGAGTAGATACAATCATATATGTTGGACATCTTGCATTGTCTATAATCTAAATATGATTTTAGAAGAGATTGAGGCTAAAATGGAATGGATTAAAGGAGGTCACAGGCCGGGTTAGGGAGATATAAAGCTCATCACCAACCACCACTAGTCTCAGGAAATATATCAAGAATACTCCAATCTGGAGTTGCTCAAAGTTGTCGAGACAAGATATGCCTTAAACGTCATCATGTTGCATCACCCCGTTAAAGTCAAACTTGCATTAATGAGTATGCTGGTGAGTGCAACTTGGGCTGAGTTGAGACAAGCAGATAGTAGATACAGAGAGGGGAAGCACGCTGAGAAGGGTGTTGATTAATGAAGATTGGTGGAGCAAGATTGATTCCTTGCTCAAATTCACATTACCTGCATTTGATCTTCCTCGAGATGCAAAAACAAACCTTCTTGGGAGAGGTTTATGATGGCATAGATACCATGGTTGAAAAAACCATGGAAATTATTACACAGGAAGCTCCCACTCTTACTTTTGTTGATTTCGATTTTGTAAAGCATGTGCGGTCCATCATTGTTGCAAGGTGAAATGACTTTAACACTCCATTGCACATAGCACATGCACTAAATCTGAAATTTTATGAGGATGATTTCATTTCTCAAAGTAATGGGAAGAGGAAATCTCCGCATAAGGACAAGGAGGTCGCCAAAGGAGTGAAGAAATCCTTTCAGAGGTTTGTTTCCACCTTCCTTACAAAATGGTGTGAGGGAGGAATTTGCCTATTTTGTTCTTGGATTAAAGGACTTTTCAGCCATATCAGTTTTGGATGAGAGGAGGACCATGAACCCTGTTAAATGGTGGACTTGTCATGGGGCAAATGGTGGTTTTTTTAAAATCCTTTCCCTTCCTATTCTATGACAAGTGGCAAGCTCTTCATCAGAAAAATGGAACTAAGGCAATATGCCCAAACTTGGATCTCTCTCATGTTGCTCTTGATATTGGAGGCGATGCAACTAGAAGTAGAGCTGCCTTTTCTTCCAATCCACACTCTAGTCCCATTGAACAAGCATATTATTATATTGTCTTTAGCTCATATTTTATTTCACTTTTAGCACATAGAGCCTCATGAATAAAGGCTATTTTGGAATCTTGGATGTATAGCCTCATCTATAAAGGCTAATTTTGGGATTTGCATCATGTAATCATCCATGAGAGTTAATATAGACCTGATTTTCCTCCTAAATCGTCATTTACATGTCTTATTCTTTTTCTTTTCTTGTAAGATAATGTGTTATCAACTTATTTATTAAAAAATAAAACTAAAAAGGAGTGGCAAGAGCGGGAGGGGTTATATTTTTCCCCGACGAACAAATAGAGACTCAGTATACCTGGGGATTGGGTTTTGCATCCAATAATCAAGTTGAATACCTAGCTAGCGATTTGGAAGGGATTGGATATAGCAATAGCACAGAAAATCACCAAAATATCAGTATTTGGAGATTCAATCATTGTATTTCATAGAGTGTAGAAAGCTAAAGGATCGCAAGCTTAGATCTTTCTCCTATCCTCCAGAGGATCGTTTTGCAATCAAGGCAATTTGAACAAATTAAATTTTTTCACGTGTATAGACAGTTGAATACAAAGGCAGATGTGCAATGGTCAATAGAGGAACAACAGAGGAGCAAGGGAATTTAGAATTGGATCAAAGGTTGATTCTTAACTCACCCATATTGTGAACTCTGAAAACAAACATGATGACCTTGATTACAAAGGCCTTCTCAACCGAAAAATTGATCGAACTTTTAAGGAAGATCCCACCTTAAGATTCCTCCTATCACGCACATGGATACCGGCTCGTATGAAAATTCTATCACTGTAGCAACTGATTTACTTTTCCTACTTACTCCACAATAATTTATTCATGAAATTACTTCAATAAACATTAAAATAAATATTGTTGCAGATATCACACCGTAATACAAAAACAAACATATGCACAAGAATCAACACATTGACACAGTGATTTTGGACAACAATCCCTGGAAAAACCCAATGTGGGAAAACCAGTGCAGCAAGGGAGGTTTTTTTTATTCAACAATTCTTTAGTACAACACGGTGCCAAACTAGCTTACCCACAGATAGAAATAATTCTCCAGCACTTCTCCCAATCCCAGCGTCAGCCAACAAACCTCTGCGTGGCTCTCCAACCCTCTGCGTCAGCCCTGGGCCTCTTTGCGTCATCCATGCAGGCCAAGCTAGTGACTGCGCAGTCTTCTGCTGCCTCTGCATCTGCCTTAAAAAGCCTTGTGTCTGCCTCTCCTGCCTCGGCATTGATCTTCAGTGGCTGATCCCGCCTCTCTGCTCCGTACTTGCTGCCTCCTGACTGCTCACCAAACCACTGGCTCAATTTCTCAGTTAACCCCGCTCTAGAAATTGCACTCACTAATCTCCCTCAGTGTGTTCTCCAAGTGACCCTCAAGCCTCCTCTTATACTTTTCTCGTTGACACATCAACAACCGAAATTAAGTCCCTAATCAACGACTAAGATTAGATCTAGCTTGATCCATGACTTTTGGACCATTCTAACACAGTTTTATATTAATTCAAATTAATATTTTATTTTCCCTAAGTTTAGACTTAGGGACTCCATTAAAAATAATAATTATTTTAATATCTCCCAAACTATTTAGAATCTGCCCAAACCATTTTTGGGTATTGGAGATCTCATGTGCTTTAGCCTTTCCACCAATTTTCGTGGCTAGAGCACATCCGATGCTACCCCAAATCAACACTCCCTCTTAACGAGGACTGCGCTCTGGTAATAGCCCTCACTAACTATCAACCTGATCCTCCGACATCAGTCCATGTGTTGATGCTAAGCCTCCCTGCCCAACATCCTCTACATTGTTGCATCTTGTACTACTGCCCATGCCTCTGCTACTGCCACTGCTGCATCTGTGCGACAACTCCCTCTACACCCGTGCTGCTGCTGCTAGTCCTTTCTCCCAACTTTGCATCCGCACTGCAACTCCCTCTGCATCCTTGCTGCTATCACTCCCATTTCTACTACTGAAATGGGTTCTTTACCATCCCCATCTTTTCCCTGAAGTAGTCAAACTTTGTCCTTCCAAGGGCCTTAGTGAGGATGTCCGCCACCTGTTCTTTTGTAGGGGTGTAGCTCAACTGTAGAGCTCCTCGTTGGACACAGTCCCTGACAAAGTGACATCGAATATCAATATGCTTCGACCTATCATGGAACACTAGATTCTCAGAGAGCTTGATGCAACTCTGGTTATCGCACATGATCCTGGTCGCCTCCATATTCCTTCTGAATAGGTTCACAAGCAATTTTCTAAGCCATATGGCCTAACACGAAGCTGTGCTTGCCGCCATATATTCTGCCTCAGATGAGCTCAAAGCCACAGAGTTTTGTTTCCTACTCACCAGGAGGTCATTCCCGATCCAATGTTGAAACAGTACCCAGAGGTACTTTTCCGATCCACTGAACTTCCTGCCTAATCTACATCAGTAAATCCACTCAATCTGATACCCTTACTCTTGGTGTACAAGGGTCCATAATCGACTATTCCCTGTAAAAACCTGAGAACAGGTTTGGTTGTTGCCCAATGCGCCCTCTTCAGTTCCACCATAAACTGATTGAAGGAGTTGACAACGTAGCAAATGTCTGGCCTGGTATTGACCAAATACATCAGGGACCCTATGAGCTGCCTATATAGGGTGGGATCGACATCCTTGTCCTCTGATGCATCTATCTTCTTCTAGTTGGTGATCATTGGCGTAGCCATAGGTCTACAGTCCTCCATCCCGAATCTTTTCAGGATTTTTGTAGCATACCTCCCTTGCCCAAGGAAGATTTCTCCCTTCTCCTGCGAAACTTCCAACCCTAGGAAGTAGTGCATTCATCCCAAATCCTTCACATCGAATTTTGTGGCTAGATTCTTCTTGCAGTCCCCAATGAGTCTGGATGATCTTGTCAGAAAGAGATCATCCACATACAATACTAAGATTAGCGGCTCATTCTCTACAACCAGATAGTAGAGATTCGGATCCACGTCACTCTTGATAAACCCCATTTTCTGCAAGTAGCCATCTATTCGACCATACCATACTCCCAGTGCCTGTTTCAGCCCATACAAACCTTTCTTCAATCTCCATACATGAGACTTCTTCTCATGAGTTTCAAAGCCCTCTGGTTGTTCAATGTATACCTCTTCTTCTATTACCCTATTTAGAAATGTCGTTTTGACATCCATCTGATGGATCTCCCATCCCATCTGGCCTGCAAGAGATATCACGATCCTAATAGATGTATACCTAGCTACCAGGGTGAAGGTCTCCTCATAGTCAATCCCTTCCTTTTGAGCATACCCCTTAGCCACAAACTTGGCCTTGTATTTCTCAACATTGTTGTCTATAGCGTATTTGATCTTGTAGATCCATCCTAAACCTACCAATGATCTGTCTTGATGCCTTGGCACCACCTCCCAGACATCGTTTACCATTATGGAGTTGTATTCTTCCACCATCGCATCAAGCCAAACCTGATGTTGAGCTGCCTCCTTGAAACTAGCAGGCTCTCCATCCTGAGCTACTAATGCCTGATATCTATCTCGTTGCTTTCACTCCCTCTTATTGTTTTTTGGTGCACCGTTGAAGTCCTCTGCATCTCGCAGAATCTAACGAAGTTCCCTGCTAGTTCTTCCTCTACCAGCAGGTGCTTCTGTTTGCTCCTCCTCCTCATCCTGAGAATCTTCCTGTCCTGAGGAAGAATTCTTTACTTCTGTTGGTTGAAGAGGCTTAACTAACAGCTCCTCTTTCGACTACTCCTCGGAAGGCATCTCACAAAATCTTCTGAAAGCCCGATCCTCCATGAACTTTACATCTCGTCGTACTAGTACCTTCCTGCTCCTTGGAAGATAAATTCTGTATGCCTTAGCGTTCTCACTATATCCCATCAGATATCCCTTTTCCACAGTCTGATCCAGCTTCTTCCTCTTTTCTTCGGGTATGCAGCAATATGCTAAACTTCCAATTATCCTGAAATCACTGACTTCAGGTGTCTTCCCTATGAAGACTTTCTCTGGAGTAATCTTTCCCAATGCTCAATGAGGAGTCCTGTTCTAAACATAGACTGATGTGTTGCATGCTTCCGCCCATAGGAATTTTGGCATATCCCAATCATACATCATGGCCCTAGCTACTTCTACAATAGTCATGTTCTTTCTTTCTGCTACCCCATTCTGCTCCAGATTGTAGGGAGTTGTCCACTCTCTTCTGATGCCCTTCTTAGCGCAAAAATCAGTGAAGTCTTTATCGACATATTCTCCACCATTATCTGAGCGCAAAACTTTTATTTTCTTCCCAGTCAAATTCTCCACCAAAGCCTTGAACTCCTTGAATCGACAGAAAACCCCATCCTTGGTTTTCTGAAAATAAATCCATGTTTTCCTTGAGTGGTCATCAATGAAGGTAAGGAAATACTTGGCACCACTAAGAGCTTTAACAGACATAGGTCCACAGATATTTGAGTGTATCAATCCTAGTACCCTCTTGGCCCTGTGTTTGCTCCTAGGAAATGCTTCCTTGGCATACTTTCCTAAAGCACATTCCCTGTATACATCATCTCTTTCTGTACTCAGACCCGGAACTCTTATTACAGTGCTCCTGAGAATTCTCAGAGCTCCATGGTGCAAGTGACCCATTCTTCTGGGCCATAGTTCGTTCAAGTCCTTGCCTCCATGACTACCTATTAGTGCCATTGGTGATTCTAGTTGTAATCTATACAACCAATTACTTTTGATCCCGATCTGCACTTTCTTTTTCCAGCTCGAGTGTTTGACGTATCCCTTCTCCTTGATGAAGTCGATGTCATAGCCCTTGCCTTGTAGTTGCGTCACAGAAAGTAAGTTCATCCCCAATCCCAGTACATGCAGCACATTTGTAGCACGGAACCATTCTCCCGATTCGGTCTGAAAGACTATGGCACCCTTCCCTACTGGAGTACACTTTGCCTTGTTCCCCATGGTGATCTGAAAGTTCATCTTCTCTTCTCGATATTCTGAGAAACACTCCCTGATTCGCGACATATGCCACAAGGCTCCCATGTCTATATACCATACTTTTGATGATGCAGCACTAGTCATACACGCCACTTCTTCTTCCAGCCTAGAAGCTCACATAAAGAAATCGACATCTCTTTCTCTTGTGCAATCTTTTGAAAATCTGTGTGAATCCCCTGATGTGGATGCCTCTACATCGTGGTCTCGACCCATAACTAATTTTCCCTTCCTGTCTCTGATTACTCACTTTGATACCATGTGAAAATTCTATCACTGCAGCAACTGAATTACTTTTCCTACTTATTCCACAATAAGTTGTTCATGAAATTACTTCAATAAACATTAAAATAAATATTGTTGCAAATATCACGTCATAATACAAAAACAAACATATGCACAAGAATCAACACATTGACGCAGTTATTTTGGACAACAGTCCCCGAAAAAGCCCAATGTGGGAAAACCGGTGCCGCAAGGGAGGTTTTTATTATTCAGCAATTCTTCAGTACAACAAGGTGCCAAACTGGCTTACCCACAGAGAGAAATAATTCTCCAGCACTTCTCCCAATCCCAGTGTCAGCCCGCAAACCTCTGCGTGGCTCTCCAACCCTCTGCGTGGCTCTCCAACCCTCTGCATGGCTCTCCAACCCTCTGCGTCAGCGTTGGGCCTCTTTGCATCACCCACGCAGGCCCAACTAATGACTGCGTAGTCTTTTGCTGCCTCTGTGTCTGCCTGAAAAGCCCTGCGTCTGCCTCTCCTGCCTCAGCGCTGATCTTCAATGGCTAATCCCACCTCTTTGCTCCATACTTGCTGCCTCCAAACTGCTCACCAAACCACTGCCTCAATTTCTCAGCTAACCCTGCTCCAGAAATTGAACTGACTGGTCTCCCTCGGTGTGTTCTCCAAGTGACCCTCAAGCCTCCTCTTATACTTTTCTCGTTGACATATCATCGGCTGAGATTAAGTCCCTAATCAACGGTTAAGATTAGATCTAGCTTGATCCATGACTTTTGGACCATTCTAACATAGTTTTATATTAATTCACATTAATATTTTATTTTCCCTAAGTTTAGACTTAGGGACTCCATTAAAAATATTAATTATTTTAATATCTCCCAAACTGTTTAGAATTTACTCAAACCATTTATGGGTATTGGAGATCTCATGCGCTTTAGCCTTTCCACCAATTTTCGTGGCTAGAGCACATCCGATGCTACCCCAAATCAACAACACGTAACTCAGTGCTAGCATGAAAGAAATGGTGGCAAATATTAATTTTTTGGCCACGCAGATCAAAGGCGATGAACCTTTGCCTTAATCACCTTAACATCTAGCAACTGGAGGATGTTAATTGTGCACAAGTGGCATATGGCTTTAATATTTCAAGGTTGGAAGGAGTTAACTCATGTGAGGGGAGCCTCAGCCCAATGAACGCGCTCAATTAATATCAAAATGGTGTTACTACTTCTCCTTCTCTGTATCATTTGATTGACACTCCAAGGAAATCGTCATGATTCAGGTATGGATTGGGAAGCTCCACAATTCAATGATCCAAGGTGGTGGTTCAGAGGTGGGCAAGGTTATATATGGCTTTGTGTTACTCTTCAATCTCACTGCACTGTCCTTGAGTGTTCAAAATTGTGGACAGAGGCGGCTCTTAACCATAGTCCCGCTTTGGTGGAATTGGGGGATCAGTTTCAAGAGGACGAGCATGTCAAAACAAACAGGTTGTTGGCACATTTGCTCAAATCTATTGAAGGATTTTTTAATACACTCAAGCAAAGGAGCTCTGACGAGGGAAAGGAGCAGAAGACGTATCAATTGCTCATGGATACAAAACATGAATTACTACAGAGTAAAATGGATCAATTTCAAGCTGAAATTAGGTCTGAATTAACAGCCTTAGATATCAAGGTGGCTGAGCTTGAGGGAAACTCCAACAGCGGCATCAAATTCACTGTTGAAGTGGCAGAGACCAGCAACGAACCTGTGAAGAAGGTGGCTAGAAGCGCTTGGGAGGCACGAACAATAGAATAAGGAAGAGGACTTAAGCTGAATGAAGAAGTTGATGAACCAAGACATTCCTGATAGATACTCTAATAGTTTCTGAACCCTCTGATGTTATGTAGATATATATTGCTATTAGGAGTTCTTTTCCAAGTATATTGCGGGCATTTATTTAGAATAGTTGGTAAAAACTTTCACAAGAACAGACTCTATATTTTGGACCTCAGAACGCAATACTATTTTGGATCATGAAGAAATATGTATTGGGTTTTGGCCCATAATCCAGATTTTCCTTCTAATATAAAATACTACCCATTTCTTTGAAAAAAATAAAATAAAATAATTCTATATTATTATAATTTGTGTGTGTATAGGACATTTCACCTAATGTTTACATTTTTTTTTGGGGGGAGGGGGGGTGCCACTTCTAGCCTTCCTAATTTTAAAAACTTCCAAACATTTCCAAATTTCATGTAACTTAGCCTTGTGGTGATACCATATTATGAAAATGAACTAGACCCCACTAAATAACAAAACTCTAGATAGGGTTGAGGTGGAGATACAAACAATAACACAATATTATACTAAGAACACACTACACATAATTATAATGGCATAGACCTCTCTAATATAGACATTGATAGATAATATTTGTCCAAAACCCTAAATGCTAAGAAATCCTATCTTTTAGCCTAAGTCACTAAGGTGACTTGCTTACATATGTAAGCCTTACATTCTAGCATGTTCATCAACAGAAAAATGATGTGAATTCCCAACAAAGCTCCAATATCTAAGATTAGATTCTATAAGTCCACATTGAATACCTGAAGTGCCATAATGCCAGTTGTGAATTGGGTCATTGGATGGGCTGTCTCTGGAAGACTGTCAATGACTTTAAAGGCATGATCTGCATATATAAAATAAAACAAATTAGTAGTGAAATTAACTTGAGAAAGGATAATTCGGCCAGACATGTCTACTGCATTGCATGATATACCTGGAACCTTTGCACGACTTTGAAGTTCCTTTGCCAATGCAGACACTTGTTCCATAGTTGGCACCTTCAGTCAGAACAAATTCAGAAATACTCATCTTAGCTAGGAAGATAACATTATTCAAAAAGTAAATTTGAGGAAGAGATTGATTACATCACACCTTTCCAGTCAAAAGAAGCCACAACATCCCTTCTGGTAATGGCTCCCCGCCAAATACTGCTGCTGGAAGTACATTCTGACATTCAGGAATTGTGTAGCCCCGAAAGCGGATACCCTAAAACCACAAATAATAATGGTTTGAAACATGACCATAGATGAAGAAGGAAGACTTGAAACATACTAGAATCCCACTTTGATTAGAAAGACTCACCTAAGAATTAAAAATTGTGCAAAGCAAATGCAGTATTTGCTAGAAAAGAAAACTCACTGAATTTGGACTCAAGCATTTGAAACTATCTTCCTACTACAAGCATACCTCATCTGGGTCCAGAAGTGAAGTGTTCCATAGCATTCCTTTGATCCCTCTCATGCCTCCAATAACCTTTATCAACAGTAACACGGTAGAGACAAAGGGGTAAAATACATCTATTTAATACTATAAATGAAATTTCATTCAGGTACACATTATTCTCTGGTAATAATACACCTCAAAATTTGCAGGTATTTCTCATATCCTGCTTCTAGAATGTCTATATGTGGGACGATGTGGATTAGCTAAATTTAGCAAAAGCACTTCCTCGCCATTAATTCATAACTATCAAAATTTAGTTGACAAGAAATTAATACCATATCTACAGTAACATCCCCAACAGAGACTTTTCCGTATTCAGACTTCAATTTCTTTAACCTTTCCTGCAAAACACAATAACAAGCACACTAGTCTTAGGAGTTCTATTTAAAAAGGTGAACGTATTATTCAGAAGAGGCACAAGGACTATATGGCAGATCTTCTCTGGCAGAGTATTAGCCCATGAATAAGTAGAATTCCATTATTGTAACAAGGCATTGATATGAATATTGGAATGTCAACAAACAAGTGACTGCTGAGGGGATCAATCAAGACTGGCAAAATGAAAAAAATCTATTCTATCTCCTAAAACGACCAAAATAACTATCAATGTAACCAAAAACAACACAACAAATAAGTTATACAATCAGCGTGTGTTAGATGCATCTCCAGATAAAAATGTGTATCGAACTAAAGCACAAGTGTAAAATAAAATAGAAACAATTTGAAGAGATGGAGAAGAGAACTGAAAGCTATATTCGATTGTATACAGATTACATGTCTCAAATCATTCCAAGACAAAATCTTTAGTCATGTTTGAAGGGCAACTGCACAGATAGAGCGTACATAGCATATCAGAGACAATTATTCCCAGGTTAAACATCAGTTAATCAAAACACAGAATATTCAGTAAGTATGCACTGGAAGTAGCAGAACTGCATATGTTACCACCAGATAGTGGAGAGATGGGCCATTGAATTGGGTGAAGACAGCATTAGGTTGAAGGTAGTTCTTAGCATCCAACTCTGTTAGCCAATTTCATAGCATGAGCCTAAGTGTTCGAAAATATCAATGCATTATTGTTAGAATAGTAGCCAAATGTCAGGTTAGGATATTGTGAGTACTAAATAGCAAAATGTTATTTAGTTATGTGATATTCCTACTTATTGTTTCACTAATTGAATATCGAATTTTGCTCAATTTTGGCGTTTTGCATTGTCTCACTTAGGAGAAGTGGGCTTAGGGGACCCACATTTGATTTTTGGCATGAGAAGCACCCCAACTTTAGAGTTCGAAGGAAAGATTGCAGCTTTGGTGGAGTGTGGGGGCCACCACAGAGGATTTTCAGCCCACATGGAGAGTACGCTCTCATTGGTGCGAAAAAGGTGAGAGAAATTCGACATGGGCCCACATGGGCAGCCTTGGAGGCAAATCGACAAAAGGAAGGAGGGGCCCTCATTTTGCTCATCATCTATCATTTTCAGAATTTGTCTTTTGGCAAGAGCATGCTTGAGCAGTGAGCCAAGTTTACATGTGTTGTTCAGCACACCGGGTGTTTCTAAGCGGAAATCCCAGCCCTTGCTTCGGTGGACTTCGAGTGCCAGCCCTAGGAGGGAGTTCTACTTCATTTCAATTCGTACCAGCAGCAGGGAATAAAGTTGCAGAAGCAGGAAGAGTAACAGCAGCATAGGGACTGCGCAGTCACAGCAAGAGGCACTCCAGGAAAAGTTGTGGATATAGGGGAGTTTGAGGAGGAAATTCGGTGGGAAGGCTTGGGAAGCCTTCTAACAGGGTTTGCAGGGATTTTGGGAGCATTCAGCCACAGAATTCTTAGGTGGGTTGATTTACCCAACATGAGGGTCAGCCAAACCCATGAGGGTCAAAATTCTGGGGTCAAGCTTTGGCCAAACCCTTCGTGGGTTATTTTGGGTTTCTTGAGTAGAGGTTGAGATTAATTTCCTGGAATTTTCTAAGCAACAGAGAAGGCTCTAGCAGCAGGTCATTTTAGGCAGCAGCACCATTTCTTGGCATTTGCGAAGCAGCACTTGGGCCAAGTTACAATAGCTTGGAGGAGGGTGATTCAAGGATTATTTTGGGATTTTGCTAGCTTGCTAGGAGCAAGCCTAGGTGCACTCATTCTAGCACCTTGATTGTACACCTCTTTCCATTAATAAAATGAGTACATAGAGCAGTGCACTCATTATGTACCAGCCTTGACAGTGACCATGGGGAACTACTCCATGACAGATCATTTCTTTGTGGTGGATGTACCGGACACCAACATATTGTTGAGAGTCCAGTGACTCTATATGCTTGGCAGAGTCACAACGGACTGGAGGAAGTTGGAGATGGAATTTATAGGGTCAGAGGGCAAGACGGTGTTGCTTCGGGGGATGCACTCCTACCCACCACAGACTATTTCGGCCCACAGGATGGAGGCTGACTTGAGACATGGAGACATTAAGTGGGTTGTGGAGTTGACGATCTCAGAGGTTGGGGGAAAGCCCCAGCCACCACATCTGAAGATACAGGCTATCCTTGACGGGTATTCAGTGGTGTTTGGGGACATACCACCAAGACAACCACCTGACCGGGGGTTTGAGCACACTATCGAGTTGGAACCAGGGGTGCAGGCCATCATCACCACACCCCTTATCGACATCCCAAGACTTATCGGGATAAGATCGAGAGGGCCAACCACAAGTTGTTGGCACTCAGGCATATCAGGCCCAGCTCTAGCCCTTTTGCTGCATCAGTGGTGCTAGTGAAAAATAAGGATGGGTCCTTATGGATGTGCATCGATTACAGGGCCCTCAACAATAACACGATGAAGAACCGCTATCCCATTCCCCGTATAGATGAGTTGATGGACGAGTTGAGGGGAGCGAAGTTATTCTCGAAGATTGATCTGCAGCTAGGGTACCATCAGATCCGGGTGAGGGACCAGGATGTCCCGAAGACAACATTCCGGTGCCATTATGGGCACTTTGAGTTCTTGGTTATGCCCTTCAGGCTGACCAATGCACCCGCGACATTCCAGTCATGCATGAACCACTCATTTCGTGGGCAGTTGAGGAAGTTCGTGCTGGTGTTCTTTGATGACATATTGATTTACAGCGGGACGTGGGAAGAGTATTTGCAGCACCTTGAGACAGTATTGCACATTCTGGAAGAGCAGCAGTTTTATGCCAAATTTTCCAAGTGCGAGTTTAGGCTGACAAAGATGCTCCACCTAGGACACATCATTAGGGAGGATGGTGTCAGAGTACATGAGGAGAAGATTAGAGCTATGGGGGATTGGCCAGATCCCCAGAATGTGACCGAGCTGAGGGAGTTTGTGGCCATTTGCACTTCTTACAAGAAGTTCGTGAAGGGCTTCTCCTAGTTGGTTGTACCCCTCGCAGACTTGACAAAGAAAGGGGCTTTTCAGAGTACCAATATAGCGCAGGAGGTATTTGATCTTAAGGAGTTCATGAGTAGTTGTCTGGTGTTGGCACTTCCTGACTTCACTCGGCCTTTCGTGTTGGAGTGTGATGCATCGGGAGTGGGTGTGGGGGGCATATTGATGCAGAGAGGGCACCCCATAGTGTTTCAGAGCAAGAAGTTACTACCCCATGAGCTACTTTACTCCATCTATGATAAGGAGATGTTGGCCATCATGCATGCGTTGGCCAAGCTCAGGCAGTATTTGGTGGGGAACAAGTTCAAGGTCAAGACCGATCACAACAGCCTCAGGTTCTTTTTGGAGCAGAAACAGCTACAGGAGAGGTAGCAGAAGTGGGTGAGCAAACTACGGATGTATGACTTTGACATTGAGTATGTCAAAGGGAAGCATAATGTAGTGGTTGATATGTTGTCTAGAAGACCAACCACTTTGTCCTTAATGAGCATCACCCCAAACTAGAGGGCACAGTTACTAGTTGAGTACTCCAAGGACAAGTTTGCATGCGAGGTCCTTGATGGGTTGGTGATAGATGATCGATATCAGGTAATGAATGAGGTGATCTACTACCAAGACCGAATTTACTTGGTACCCAACTCCTTGCCACGAGAGAAGATTCTACAGGTTTCTCATGATTCACCATTAGCAGGGCATCAAGGATTCACAAAGACATATCAGACCATCAGGGAACGCTTTGTGTGGAAGGGCCTCAAGAATGATGTTCTGAGGCATATCCGAGAGTGTGACACATGCCAGCGAAACAAGGGAGAGCAGACACACCCCGCGGGCCTATTGTAGCTATTTCCCATTCCATAGGGGAAATGGGAAAGCATATCGATGGATTTTATTATCAAGTTGCCCACAGTACAGAGCAAACACTGCATCTATGTAGTGGTGGATCACTTGACGAAGTATGCTCACTTGTTTTCCATTCCAGCCTGGTACTCGGCCTCACAGGTGGCCGAACTATTTTTCAAGGAGGTGTTTTGACTACATGGTCTCCCAAATACCATCATCAGTGACTGGTACAACAGGATCATGGGGGTTTTTGGTAGGAGCTATTCCAATTGGTGGGTACTGAGCTCACCCCAAGTACCAGTTACCACCCTCAGACAAACGGACAGACGGAGATAGTTAACAAGTGGTTGGAGGGCTACTTGTGTAACTATGTGACAAGGTAGCAGAGAGCATGGATACGATGGCTGCAATTAGGTGAATACTGCTACAACACTACGCATCATATGTCTATAGGTATGTCACCATTTTGAGCCTTGTATGGTTATAATGTGTTATCTTTTGTCGATGTTATGTTTGGAGACAGCAAGGCCCCAAGGGCCAAGGACTGGATGCAAGAGAGCCAAGATATCTTGAGGGCTCTAAAAGACAACCTACAAATGGCCCAAAATCAACAAAATCTTTATGCAGACAGGGGTAGAGTTGAGAGGCAATTCGAAGTTGGGGACTTGGTATTCTTGAGGCTCCAGCCGTACAGACAGTCTATGCTCAAGCAGAAGGGGGCCAAGAAGCTCAGATCCCGCTCCTATGGGCCTTATCGTGTCACTCGGAGGATGGGAGGGGTAGCATATGAGTTGGAGCTACCTCCGGGGAGCCGAGTGCACAACGTTTTCACGTTTCTTACCTAAAAGCACTAGACAGCACGTTACAGCTGCCACAGAGTTACCCCCTATGGACGATGAGGGGCATTTACAGTTGGAACCAGAGGCTATTTTGGATACCAAGGAGAGACATCTGTGTAACAGGGTCCTCAGGGAGTTTTTGATCCGATGGAGGAATCTACCAAACGAGCATGCCACCTAGGAGGGGGAACAGATACTACAACATCCTTCTTTGCAGTTGCTCGAGGACAAGCAACGTTTTGGCGAGGAGGACTGTGATATTCCTACTTAGTGCTTCACTAAGTGAATATGGAATTTTGCTCAGTTTTGGTGTATTGCATTGTCTCACTTAGGAGAAGTGGGCATATGGGACCCACATTTGATTTTTGGCATGAGAAGCATCTCAACTTTAGAGTTCCAAGGAAAGATTGTGGCTTTGGTAGAGTGTGGGGGTCGCCACAAAGGATTTTGGGGCCACGTGGAGAGTACGCTCTCATTGGTGCGAAAAAGGTGAGGGAAATTCGATGTGGGCCTACATTGGCAGCCTTGAAGGCAAATCAACAAAAGGAAGGAGGGTCTCTCATTTTGCTCATCATCTATCATTTTCATAATTTGTCTTTTGACAAGAGCACGCTTGAGCAGTAGCCAAGTCTGTATGTGTTGTTCAACACATCAGGTGTTTCCGAGTGGAAATCCCAACCCTTGCTTCGGTGGACTTCGAGTGCCAGCCCTAGGAGGGAGCTCTACTTCATCTCATTTCGTACCAGCAGCAGGGAATCGAGTTACAGCAGCAGGAAGAGTAAAAGCAGCGTAGGGACTGCGCAGTCACAGCTAGAGGCACTCCAGGAAGTTGTGGAGATAAGTAAGTTTGAAGAGGAAATTCGATGGGAATGCTTAGGAAGCCTTCTAACAAGGTTTGGAAGCATTTTGGGAGCATTCAGCCGCAAAATTCTCAGGGGGGTCGATTTACCCAGCAGGAGAGTTAGCCAAGCCCAAGAAGGTAGAAATTTTGGGGTCAAGCTTTGGCCGAACCCTTCATGGGTTATTCTAGGTTTCTTGAGTAGAGGCCAGGATTAATTTCCCGGAATTTTATGAGCAGCAGAGAGGGCTCTAGCAGCAGGTCGTTTCAGGCAGTAGCACCATTTCTGGGCATTTACAGCGTAGCACTTGGGCCGAGTAACAGCAGCTTGGATGAGAGTGATTCAGGGATTATTTTGGGCTTTTGCTAGCTTGCTAAGAGCAAGCCCAGGTCTACTCATTCCATGATTGTACACCTCTTTCCATTTATAAAATGAGTACACAGGTGACAGCGTTGTTTTGGAAGCAAATTCATGGTTTGATTGTTTGTTCCGCTTTTATGGTGTGTTTGTCTATTTTGCTTTGAATATTTATTGTTAATTTTCCCTTAGGGATATTACAAGTTAGTAGATTGACATGTGTGTGTGCGACAATAGTTACTTAAAAATAAAAAGACTGAAAGTCACAGTGGATTGTATATACTGGTGTAGACCTACAGGGAAAACAGAATCTTTTGTTAAAAGCACCTCCTTCTCTATAGTTTATTATATTTGTTGCTTGGAGGTTGCTCTTTCTATTCCTGGCATAGAGACATAGTACCATAGCAGGTCCATATAGTTGCAAGCATTCCATTCACATTACATCTCTCCTTTCCTGGAATCTAAACACTAAATCTGCCAACCCTCTCCTCTGTTCTAAGATCTGAACACTTAAACTGCTACTACTGTGCAAAACTACAAATATTTTCATTCATGAGCATGTATCCCTAGATTAAAGTCTGTCTGTCAGTGGTTTCTCTGCAAGGTGAACCCATCTGTGTTCAATTAACACTGCCTACATTCTACTTCACTCTGGCCACTGCCATTCATTTTATGAGGGAAACGCATAGGTGTTTTGGAGCGAATAGTGTTACCGAGGCAAGACATAAAGGCATCCAATTATCTTCAGAGATAATGTTGCAATTATCAATAGTAATTGGAGACTTGTGAATGGTGATTTGAGAAGCACGCATTGGGCAGAGGTGTTAATGTGACAAGAAAGGACAAAGGCTCTTTGAATTCCTCTTAATCAGTGTCAGGCCTCTCTTCACGATGAACATCTAGAGGGCATTTAACACCTCCAGTTCCCTGCAGCGGCCTGTTGCATCCCATTCCATAGGCATGAAAAGGCCATATTCAATTTTTTTGGTCCTTGTTAGTGTCTGCTCCTTCAGTTTCATCTTGCTTGCAATGTGCATCTGTTGGTTATGTTGGCTGTAAACTGCTGCATTTCATTCGCACTAGATTATGGCAGCAACCTACTTATAGTTCCATGATGTAGATTCATTATAAACTGTATATGTTGACAATTTGTGTTCAATCTAATACATCAGTAAGGCCAAACTGCATAGAGGGTTCATGAGATTCAGGGTGTTGCTGGTTGCCACAATTGTTTGTATAAATCATTTCATCACCTTCTCCTGTACCAACAGTGAAAAGCAAACTATATCGTAAGATAACTGTGGTGCTGGTATAGGAGAGTTGCACTTGTTTGCCTTTGAAGCAGTAAGCAATCAGGCTGCACTTCATTTCGTTGCAGTGGAAGCCAAGTTCAACAGCCATAGTTTCCTTTGTTGAGGGATTCAACACCTAGACTTTCCATTGTCAAGGAGTTTGATAGGTATCTCAATCCATATATAAATTTTATTTTTGCTTAATGTGAACCGAACTCAATTGCTGTCTTTATAGTTTTTAAACCCAGCCCCTTCTAAATGTCAAATACACTACACATATGTAGGCAGAGAATGCAAGACATTTGGATAGAGATATGCTTGGATGATTATTTGTGTAATGTCTCAATACATAGTAAAGGTAGGAGACGTATGTTGAGTACATTACAGAACTCCCAAGTACCTAACACCTTAATGCCTTAACCATTAATTGAAAAAGAATAACTTAACCTAGGCCCAATATATCATGACTGTACTACAAAACCTTTATTGTGTCATGATTATAATATAAAGAAAACCTATGTAAATACTTAATAGTATGGTTACGAAATCTAGCACTGCCCCATAATGATAATATTACAAATAATTGTTTATTCCAAAACAAGAACAAAATATATGGATCAAGTAAGGCATCTGCAGCTCACTTCTAAAATATGTCTTCAATCAGTAATGAGAATGAACTTTACAACATCGAACCGGAATGTCTTATGTGAAACAGGTCATACCATCAACCATTGACTCGCCAACCCACCCTTTAAACCACTGATGTAGGATCTAGCTTGTTCAACAAATTCACATCCTCCACATCTTGCTAGATCAACAAACCAAGATTTAGTTTTGCTTCAATGTGGAGGAACCATCCTTTGTCACTGTAGAAGTTGCTTCACCTTCACCCTACCTGATGGTTGTCTTCTCTTCACTTTCAATATTGACCACAGCAGATAAAACATAATGAGATTATCTCTTACCTTCCCTTTGTTGTCAGCCACTTGACCATTCTTCTAGCAGTTAAGGAAGCTTCTCCAACCAAAACAACCTCTAGTGTCTTGTAGTACCACTTGGGCCTTTGCTCCCCTCCTTGGTCCACCAAACCAACACTGTTTTGTCAAAGACTTGATTCATTTTCAGCAATCCCTTTGCTGGATTTTTGCTACGTACCAGCTCTAGAGGATTGTCATTTCTCACGGAAATCTTTCCCACTCATTGTGACCAACTTTTCAACCATTTCACAGCCTTCTTTATGGACTTTCAAATCCGAATTTCGCTGAAAATCTTATGCATTCTCATCAATAACTGCATTATTTATTTTTTCACCATAACTGGGAGATTTTGTATTAAATAAAGACTGCAGCAGATCTCACAGCAATATTACATAAAAGGTATGATTCGAGACCTTTTAAACAAAAATCAAAAGAGAGCTGTCTTCCAGCTGAAGCACATATACCCACTTTTAACTTACTCAATAACGTAAGAAGTTATATATAAATATATATAGTTGTATAAAAATGAAAAGCAATAAAATAATATATATGTTGTATAAAAATGAATGAAATGAAATGATAATTTATAATGTATGGGTCCCCACTATAAATATAGTCTACAGTGTGTCTCTTTTGCCTCTTTATGAAAAGATATCTCATTTTACTTATTTAATTATTTATTAATATTTAAACATATTTCCAATCATACTTACTTATCCCTATCTTATTTTTGTATACATGGCATTTCCTTCCTCTTCAAAATTGCTTTGTCCTCAAAGCAAGGGTAATGAGGGTATCAGGGTATTGTAGGAGGAATTTTTTTTATTCTCCCTTGGCAAAATTGTAATGCTGCATGTCTTTCACCTCAAGAGCCGAATGGGGAGGACTCCCATACAAAAAGTGAAATACGTTGTCCTTCCCCATGTTCTTCTCCATCTTATTCAGCCCAAAATCAGCTACCTTGAGGTTTCCATGTTAATTTCTAAATACCAGCTCTGATTTATTTTACACAGCAATTATTTTATACCTAGAAATTTATTTAACTAGTGAATTAATTTTCTGAACTGAAAATAAACACACTCGTATTTTAACTTTTCACAGTAAATTACTAAATTCGCAGCGGAAAATACTCAGAAAAATCAGTCACAAAAAGCACATAAATCTGCCCAATCAAATCTTCCATCACATTAGTTTATCTGGAAAATTTAGGGCTTTGACCCACAGAGAAAATACACAGAAATTACAGCAATTGTTTGAACCTGGAAATGGCCCACTGGTTTTTCAGCCTAGAGAAAAATTCAACCTCTGGAAAACAACTCGGCCCTGGCAAATTCTTGGCCTGTACCTGCAAGTTTTGGCCTCCCGAATGTAAGGCCAAACCCTAGAATTTTCGGCCTGCCTAGTAAATTTGGCCTCTGAGTCTCAGTCTCTCCTCAGCTGGAACTCAGCCTCCGTTCTCAGTCACAGCCTGCTAATATTTTTGGCCTCCTCTTCTCCAAGTCTCAGCCCCCTCACTCAAATTCCCGGCCTCCACAATTTTCCTCTCCAAAAAACGCTATTGCACACTTTTCTCTTTCTCTTCAGCCTTCAGCAAAACTGCAATATCATTCATGCAAGTCTCTTGCTCAATGTCTCACTTTTGTGTCTTCATCCTCTCCCTTAAGCTCCCTCTATAATTTCTAATTGAACCAAATCACTAATCTCCAAAGAGGGCTAGAATTAAATCCTAACCCACTTAGATGAACAGTGGAAATTAGATCTAAGTCGCTTAAATAATTAAATTATTTATCCTTAGAAACTTTAGCCCAATAGCCAACATTAATAAATTAATTAATTATTGTGTTTTTTCTAAGTTAAAACTAAAGAAATTGGGTGTGGCAAGAGTGGGAAGGGTTATTCCCAACCCAGAAGGAAAAATTGAAATTGAGTACAGTAGAGGATTAGGCAATTGCGCAAATAATGCAGCAGAGGCATATGGATTACTGCAAGGGCTCCTTCTGGCCAAAGAAGCAAACATCAAAGATTTTGTGGTGTTGGTAGATACACAGTGGGTTGTCCATCACCTTGTTTATGGATCTTTGCTTAAAGATTGCAAGTTGTGAAGCATTATTGATCGAAACAGGAATCTGAAAATAGCCTTCTATACTATCAGTTTCTTTCATGTATTGAGAATGAACAATTCTGCTGCAGATGATTTGCCAATGAAGTGTAAATTGGATGCAGGAGTCCTAATGAGAAATGGTATTGCTTCCGTCACAACTATTCCTTAACAATGGGTCTGATATGCAGTGTAAAATTTGTCTGTATCTACAGGTCTTTTGGAGAATCCACACCTCCAAAGACCTTGTCTCCTTTAGGATAGTAAAACAGCCAATAGTTATTGAGAATAAAGACCGTCATGAGGTTACAAGAATAGCTAACCTCGAAGGATTTTCATTGTATTCACCTGTTGTACAGACCGTGATCCAAGCGTGGATTTTAATTTAATACAATATTCTCATCACAGTTAAAAACAAAAAAACAAAAAAGTTAAAACTAATGAAAGAAATCATAATACTTGCTCCTCTCGAACAAGCACCTAAAGAGGGCTCTCTCCCACATGCTAGACACTTAAGCTATTAAGAAAACTTTTTGATGCTACAAACATCAACATTTCTTTCTCCTCTATAGCAGATATTTGGGCTTTCATGTCTCTGTAGTATCTTCCCCTACTGCGATAGAAGGCCAAAGCACTAATCAGCATCATCAACATGATCATGGGCAAGGGAAGTTAATAGCCATATGCATGTGTCCATTTCACAATATGCCTACATTCTGCTATCTATAAGCATGCATTTACCACGCATTTGAACCCTATCAAGCCAATTTGACTCATACTCATCAACATACACTCACTCACTGTTTTAGCCTACCTCTAGCACACTCTGTAAATCAGATAATGCCTTTTCCTAATACTTTCATTTTCCTTCCATCATTCAAGATGGAATATCAATATATCTGATGGTGTTTTACCAAACATTTCCATCTCTATAGCCTCAGGCTGTTATCAGTTGCCAATGGTGTTAAATTGTGCAACTAGGGCCAAATTCCACTTTGGACAGCTCATTTGATGGAGATAATGATTGCATTGAATTCCTCTTTTCGAGAGGACCAAAACTGACCTATTGATCACTAAATTTGGACAGGAGAAATATGTTTTTGAAGTCAATCCCACAAATGAGCAATTTGTCAAGGTCAGCTTGGGGTCAAGTTGGACAAATTGACCCCCCTCCAACGCATAGAAATAAGAGTGACCTCAAAACTCATTTGGCACCATCACAACTCATCATATCTTCTCTCTCCTCATCTGATTCGGTTGTACATACTACAAATTGCAGGCAGCCTATTTCTCTCACACGTGCAGATTTGAGGAGGCAGTTTGACTAGGTGTTGACTTTCTGTTTCATCTGTGTTTGACCAGTGTTGATCAAGGCTCTTTTGACCAGATTTGACTACATTTTTGGAGGACAATCTCTGTTTGACCAGGCCGCATTGACTGGCACAGAAACCAAGGATTTCTGGGCACTTTGACCTACATTGAGGGCAGGCTTGTTTGACCACAGGGTTGACTTCATGTTGACCAAATTTGACTGCTGATTTGTTGACTGTTTTGGGCTGACTTTGACCAGCAAGGAAGGCCGAATTTGACTGAGTTTGAAAGAGCTCCAAGTGGACTGTTTGCTGCTGCGTCGGCCACCATTGACTTTCAAGTTAGGACTGTTGTTGACTGGAAGCAGAATACTGCTATTCTGACAGGACTGTTTTGGATAGTGTTTTGGATCATCTTTTGTCCACTTTGACTTTGACTTTATCATTGTACATTATTGGATTCTCTCTGCTGAACATTTGATATTCATAATAAGAAAAATTGATCAAGGATTTTCCCCATCTTGGGATTTTTCCCCGGGATTGCCAAATATTGGTGTTCTCTTGTCTTGGCTTGTTTTCTACATTTTACCATTTATGTCCTATCTACAGTTACTGTCAATGTGAATGAACGGTTTATGTGATTGCTATTGGAAACTAAATTGGAATTGACATTGGGCTTATAAAAGGACATTGAAGTAATTGTTGCAAGCATAGAACATACCATTGTTATCTAAAATTAAAAAATGGCCATCAATAATAGAGGTAAAACCATGGTTATTGCAATCACAAAGACATATCCAACAGAATTCAAACCCACACAGGACCTACAATTCATATGCATAAACTCGAGATTCTTCTTGACTGGTCATTTACACTTTGGCCAGGGCTTGGAATTACTTAGTATCCAGTACATGTTGAGTGAAAATGAAAAGCAATAAGTGTAGGTATGTATGTATGTGTGTGTGTGAGAGAGAGAGAGAGAGAGAGAATGAAATGATATGATAATGTATAATGATTAAGTCGCTATTTTAAATATAGTTTACAGGGTGTCTCTTTGCCTCTTTCTGAATAATTGTGTCATTTTACTTATTTATTAATTCTTTATACATATTTACTATGATATTTACTTATCCCTATCCTATTCGTATAAACAACATTGCCTTCCTCTTCAAAATTGCTTTGTTCTCAAAGCAAGCGTAATGAGTGTTGGGTTACAGGCACATTAGGACCATTGTTGACCACTTTTCTTCACCTACTAGATATTCCCTACCCTTTAGGATCACTTTCTATTTTTAGTTGGTCTATTCGCAGGGGTGCCACCTAGGATGATATGTGGCAGTGATTGGGCACTGTCTAGGCAGTTACCTAGCTGTTTCCTATCCATTATTGTGCATTTCCTACTCTCTACCCTCTCCATTCATGAATGCACACTTCCTCTCTTAGTTTTAGTAATTATATTATCCACAACTTTTTCCACTTACTTTCCTTTGACTCAGTTCTATTTTTGGAGCTTTCTCACTATCTTTAAGTTGGGAGTTACATGAAGGCATTATTACTATAGTTCTAACTTATCTGTGACTCATCCTATCTTTAGTCAACCTTATTATACAGTCCTACTCTATTTTAGGCTCTACAACAAGAAAAGGGCTTTCTATTTTTTCTAGTATGCATGCACTATGGAACCCCAACCTAATGCTCACTAGTTCCCTCTCAAGGGAGTGTTATAAATATGTAATTGTTGATTTTCTACCTCGGGCAGATACTTTTGCACAAGCCTTGTGTCAAGGTGTGTAGAAGTTGCCCACATCTCCTTAGAACACTTGCTCTAGGTTGAGGAAGTTGTTGATGTAACATAATAGCCTAACTCTAACTTAAGAAAAAACACATATTAATATGTTGGCTTATTGAGCTAATAAAACATAGGAAAAGTAAATTAGTTTAGTTTAGTGAGTAAGTTTTAATCTTTGCCATTGATCTCGAGTGAGGCAAAAACTAATCTTGGTTGTCACTCACTTTGAGATTAGGGTTAGGATTAGGCATTTAGCTCAATGTAAAGTTATAAAAGCAAATCTAGGGAGAGGGAGTGGCATCTCGATGAGCAGTGTGCTAGTTTCGATGGAGTGTAGAGAGGTTGGAGATCTAGATTTGCAGCAAAGATTAAGTACCGATTTAAGGCAGATTTGTTGAATATGATCCACATTATTGTATCTATATTTTCTTAGGTGGGCCATTATCGTAGGATGGGAACCCACGAAGTTTGGATTTCTTAATGAAAAACTTGTTGGGCAGAAATATGTTTGTGATTCCAATCATTATTTGCTTTCATTGAATATTTATTTGTTAGAAACCTAGTTGTGTATTTATTTAGTAAATTTTTGCTAGGAATTAAACACCAAATGTTGGGTTCATTATCTCCTTGCCAAATATGAGTTGATATCACAAATCCTTTTGGAAGTCACACTAGATTCTTAGCACGACACTATCCACCACAATGCACAACAAGCTTGTCCACCTGCCAAGTAAATGACGCATGAACTGTCGGTATGATGAGGTGTATAAGGTTGGTTATGCATAGGCACCTCCACGTTGTTGTCATTCATGACACATCCTCTAAACCATTTGTGCATAGGATAGTGATGTCTCCTTTGAGACAAGAAATGAGAATTTTTTCCCCTAAGATGTTAACTTCTTTCATTGCTAAAACTTACCAAAAGCAAAACACTTACTCTCCTCCCTTAAAAATCCCCTCTTAACTTGAACATTAATAGTCATTCTTGGGTCTCTCATGCCATACCTCTCTATTACACACTGGCTTAGTCCTCAATACTTGTTCCCTCTCCCCCTAATTCACGTCTTTCATCTTCTTAGGAGCTATCAAAAGAGCCATCAAGACAATGGGCACTAGAAAATCAATGGATGGGGAAGCTCTTCAAGCTAATTTTCACATGTATGGTATTATATCTCTTGCACTTCAAACTACGGGACTCTTAACTAATGTTGTTTTCCCTGGAATCCCTTCTTCATGGTCACAACATATCGTCCATGCCATTTTCTAATCATGAGACAATTATTATCCAAATTATTGAATGACTATTATGATCAAACATACTCTTGTAATATTTATGCTACAATCTTGATCATTTGGCTTTAGGAGAATTTGGAGAGAATTACACTTAGAGCTAGGGGCCAAGCAAGTTTTACAAGAGTAAATTAAAGTTAGAGCTAAGGGCCAAGCAAGTTTTAGAAGAGAGCAATGGACGATTGATTACCTTTACACTAAAGCTATCATTGACAAAACTAGGCCACAATCCTCAAAATTCTTCCATTGCCTTTTGAGATTTTAAATGGCCTTCAACTATGTTCTAAGACAATTTTTGGTTCGAAGATTATGGGATGCTCCCATATGAGCATATCCAAGTATATTATTGTTGCTAGAGTGACACTATATGAAAACATCATATGTTGACTTCACACAACTCAAGTAATTTTTTACCTCACCAAGGGTATTAATAGAGTTAAGCACGGATGCCCCCTTTCCCCAACAAACTTATTGTTAGAGTTTAATGAATTATTCCTTAGTTCCTACCATGGTTTGACAATCTATGCCTCTCAAGCCTAGAATTTTCCCCAAGGAAAACTCAAAGACTCAAACAATGTGTTGACTCCTCTATGGTCAAGGGTTCTCTTATGAAGTCCATTCCCTTCCACCTCTTTCTCTCATGTGGATGTAGGGACCTCTTCCTTCTCCCCTCATTATGCACCTAATTTTGATGGTGTACATCCTTTTGTTGAAAAATGTAACTAGTGTCGGTCTTCATAATTATATTTGAGTCGTGATTTAATGTATTTGTCAAAAGAAAGAAAAATAAATTTTATTATTAAAGCATGGGTTTCATGCTTGGCTCAATGGTTTTTAGGTCAAATCCTCCATTGTAGGTTTCGAGGGTTTATGTCAAGTGTCTTTGTCCATGTCATAATGTAAAAGACCCTTCTTGGGCTTCATTTGTCACAAAAGAAATTTATTTTAATGTAAAATAGGTCAATTAGGCCTCCTCCACCAAGTCGGCCCAATTGAGGTGCAGAATCTCCTATATAAATGCAGCAACTCGGCCTCATTTGGAGGACTCACTCACCAAGTTTGGTCTGCAGTTGTTGGGGGCAGTAAAAAGCATGAAATTCAAGGAAGAAGGTGGAAAGGGCTAGCAAAGGAGGAGGTTTCTATCAAGCACAAAAAGTCGAAATTCTCTCTCTCACACACACATGTGAAATTGTTGAGCTACTGGAATGGTCGAAGTTGCAGTAATATAGTTGGGCCAAAATTCTAGATCTGTTGGGGACCGAAATTCTGGGTTGTTGCTAGGCTAAAGTTGTTGAACAAGAAGAGACTATTGAAGTTTGTTAAATCATATTGGAAGGCTGACTTAATGGAGGAGGAAGGTCTTTGGGTCTAGGGTCTTGGTCTATCTCAACTTGAATTTGTTAGTGGAAGACTTTGACTGGGTTTTCCCCTATAGAGGTGTTTTAGCCCTGGCAGAGTGCCTCCATCTGGTGTCTTTGATCTTCGTGTTTTGCTTTTGATAGTTGCTTGATGAAACCAAGATAAAAGAAGAACACAAGAAAGTTAATAAGAACTCAAAGATATCACAAGTAATTATCAACAAAACAAAACAAAACAAAACAAATCCTGCCTTTCTGTTTTTCTAACATGGTATCAGAGCGAAGGTGAAAAAGAAGAAAAAGGCAAACTGAGGATCTATTGAAAAGAGAGATATAAGAAAAAGGTTTTCAAGGAAGGACACAAGGAGTAGGAGATAGCAATATGACAAACTCAATGAAGGGAGAAAACAAACTAGAATGAGCCTCCAACTACAGGGCATGGAAAAAGAGGATAGATCTTATTCTCGCTAAGCACAAAGTTTTGGACCTTGTTCAAGGAAATGTCAAGAAGCCTGCAAATGAAGCAGAGAAAGAGAGTTTAGAGAAACCAAAATATTGGCCATGAATCTAATAGTAGATGGAGTAAGGGATAACATAATTCCATACATATCCAACATAGACTCCGCTCAAGAAATGTATGAGGCTCTCTCCAAATTATTCACCATCAAGAACATTGGTCAAATAGCAAGCCTCAAGAATGAACCAAGGACAATAGGTGATATTTTATCATCTTACATTGAGAGGATATCTAAAATAAGAGATGAACTCCAAGCAATAGATGAAGTTGCACCAGAAAAAGAGCTCGTAATTGTTGCTCTTCTAGGACTACCAAAATCCTGGAGTGCTTTTGCATCAAGAATTAACAGTTGGAAGTACTCCAATATTCGAACAAATGTGGAATGCATGCAGTTAAGAAGAAGCCCAAATATCATTAGTAAACAACAAGAAGGATGATGAAGAAGAATACGCCTCTAATGCCTATTCTGCTCATCACAAGAAAAAGGGAGCCTTCAAGAAGTTCAAAGGACCAAAGAAGAAAGTTGACCTGTCCAAGGTTGAATGCTACAACTATCACAAGATGGGTCACTACAAAAGTCATTATCATGAAGATCCAAGGAATAAGAAGAGAGAAAGAGAACATGTGAATGTTGTTGATGAAGCTCCATCTATGATGAACTAGACTGAAGAATTTGAAGTCAAATACTTATATTATTAAGTCTCCTCCTACATATCCTTCTTAGTCTACTATTTTTAAGTTTTGAAATATTTTTGATTTGTAGAGTTTGTAGATCTAAAATTTCTTGTTAGAACATTTTTGGATTGTCTAAGTTGTCAACTCATTCACCATTTTACCAAAAGATAGGTATCTTGTTCCTTGTTTCCTCTTTTATGTTTGGTTTCCTCCTCACATCGAGATTTGTTTTTAATGTGTATACTAATAACATTTTCCTTATATTTTCGTTCATTAGGAAAGCTTGCAAAATATGCAAAGGTTATGGAGGAGACTTTAAAGGAAAGACATGAATCATGAGAGAAGTTCTGTTGCAAAGGAATCCCTTCAAGAACTGATGTCCTACAAGGTTTGTTAAAGAATAACTTAAGGTATGTCTTAGACTACAAGTTTTATTACAAGGTTCTCTTCATACACAAGGTATGATCATTCTTCTTTTGAAATTTGCTTTACATTACTAACATCTTTATGTCTAGGGTCTTGAATCATAAAGATTCTTGTTAGTGTGATTAATCATTAGATTGAATCTACCCTCATTATATTGTCTCTTGTTATTTAAATATTCTTGTGAAACGCTAACCTTTAGGGTTCACTGTAAAACCCTAACCTCTTGTTGCTAAGGGTATGTCAATGTTACTAATAAAACCCTAGTCTACTGAGGGGTTTTTGAAATCCTACTCTTTTGAAGTTTAGGGTTTTGATAATGTCATGGTAAGAACCCTAGTACTTTACGGTTTGTTGTTAATGTCTAAGTTATATAATGAACCCTAGATTTTTAGGGTTTGGTGAATCAAGGTTTATAAACAAAACCCTTGTAATAGTTATAGTAAGATCCTAGGTATATATTCGTCTGTGAAATGCTAGTGCATCCTAAATATGTAAATGCGAGTATGCTAACTTAATTGTTGATACTCATGTTTTAGTTTATGAAATCTAGGGTTTGTACAAAACCCTAGTAGAGATTGATATTCTAGGACATGATGATATTGTTTTCAATTATTGATATGATTTAGCTTTAATGATAAAATCTAGGGTTTGCAACAAACCCTAGTACAGTCTGACATGTAAATCTAAAAGCATATTGTTGAAACTTTAGATGTATGGTATTATGATTGGATTGTTATTTGATTGAATCTAAGGCTTTGTATCTCGAAGATCGAGTCTAGGATTTATGACAAAACCCTAGCAAGCAGTTGAAGTCTAGTATGTAAAAAGATGTGACCCTTGCTAATTATGAACCAAACTAGGTTTAGGTATTTGATGTCTAAAGCTTGAATGTTTTGAAGCTTCCATCATTATAATGAAATGATTTTGATATGGTTGACTTCATGCTTCTGTATGTTTGTATTTGATTGTACTTGCTATTAAAATTTTGCGGGTACATAATCTTCAAGATGTTAAAGATGTTCACAATGATGAGCATGATAAAGGAAGTTATAAGAATGATGATAATCAAAATTGACCTAGATGCCATGAGAAATAAATGAAGCCTTGATGAAGTTTCTCCGATATTATAAAAGAAGGAAGTTGTTGATCTCCATAAGGTGAGAGGGAGCATAGTTAGAAGAAAATTATATCTCCCCAGTTAAGAGGGAGGGCATATTATGATAGTCATAATGAATACCTTGAAGAAAGAATGAAACCAAAGAATGAATAAAAGAACTACAGATGGATATTCGTGAAAAACACTTGAGAAATATTGAAGCGGTATTTGGTGCTACTAAAGAAGTGAAAGAAGAAACTTTCCGACAAGTTGTATTTGGATATGAGATAAGTAGCATCAAGATGATTGAGGACCCTGAAGGTTTGCGTTTACTTGTATATCTATTTGAAGATTTATCACTGATTAGGGTTGTGATTATGCAGGATCTCTCTGTAAAAAGGTTGAATGTTTGAAACATGCTTGGATTGGTGGATGTATATATATCAGTGTGGAAAAAGTCAGCAAAAATTTAGGATTAAATCCCAAAAATCTGATTTTTTCATCAAAACGATTAAATCGCCCGACTTTTTGTTGACTTTTTCACTAATGAAAAAATCGGGAATAAATCGAATTAATCCAAATTTTATCGAGAGTAAACCGAAAAAATCGTCCTTCTTTCGCAGGTCGCGGATAAGAGGTCGAAAAGGGGGAAAAACACATTTGTTTATTGTTTTTGCTCCCACTGGAGAGAGTAGTTGTTTGCTATTGCCCAAGAGGAGGAGATTTGCTAGTTTTGTGGCGGGAATTCGGAGATTTGTCCACTGCTCAACTTGAGAGATTCGAAGTGCCAAATTGCTGCTGCCAGATATGTATTTTAATTTCTCTCTTAGTCTTTGTTACACAAATGGCTTCTTAAATCTTTCTATAACTCTATTAGTTTGTTTTTATCTTATGTTTGCCTAGAATTTTGAATCAAAACATTGTTTAGAATCTAGATTGAAGCAAAACTTCAACTTTCAAGAATCAAATGACAAAAATTCAAACCATTTTTTACTGAATCTGAGTGTGTTCAAGTGAGTGAGAAGAGGCATTTAAAATCTAAAATCAACAGTTGCATTTGTATTTGCTTCTTATGCAATGGGAAATTTTTAATTTTTCAAACAAAAAAAAATTGTGCCAAGTTCAAATTCAAGTTCAAAGTTTAAAACAAAATGCCAAGGCTTTTGGACACTATGTGGGAATATGGTGAACCTGATACTATACCTTAATATGGGAATAAAATGTATTTGACTTGCAAGTTGTGTGGCAAGCATATGTCAGGAGGTATCAACAGATTATAATTCCATTTGAGGCAAATTCCAAGGCAAAATGTAGACCTTTGCCCAAATCCATCTCCAGAAATCATCTGATAGGCCATTCAATCATTGATGGATAAAGAGGAGGTCAAAGACACCAGGGCAGCACTAAAAATTCAACTTGTAGGGACCTCAAGAATTGGGGGAAGTGAGAGTGCTTCTTCAACATCACCTTCCACACCCATATGTCTCAACCCCTCAGCTTTCTCATCTTTTATTGTTCCTAGAACCACACTTGGCGCACAACCTCGCATCAAATCGGCACTTAGAAAAAAAGGAAAAGGCAGAAGCTGACAGGTTGGTCAGTAAGTGTCTTCTATGGAGTGATGTTCCTTTCAACATTCCCAAGACAAACCCATTCTACCAAACTACGTTTGATGTTGTTGTTGTCGTTGGCCTAGGGTACAAGCCCCCACCTTTGCAAAATTGAGAGGGCCTCTTCTTCAAGATGAAAAGATTGATTGCACTTCTAGATTGGAGGAATTTAGGGCATCACGGGAACACATTGGATGCACAATCATGTTAGATGGTTGGATTGACCAAAAGGGTAGGCCCCTTCTTAACTTCTTGGTTAGTTGCCCCAAGGGGACAATGTTTATGAATTTTGTTGATGCATCTGCACACATTAAAGATGCACGTTTATTATGTGAGTTGCTGGACATCTTCATTCAGGAAGTAGGCCCAAGCAATGTTGTCCAAGTCATAACGGACAACATTGCAAATTATGTTGCAGCTGGCAAGTTGCTTATGGAGAGGTATCCTAACTTGTTTTGGACACCTTGTGCTGCTCATTGCATTGACTTGATGTTGGAGGATATAGGTAAGATTCCTATTGTCAGGGATATTGTTGAATCATCCAGGAGCATAACAAAATTTATATATAATCATGCATCTGTGCTTAGCTTGATGAGAAGATTCACCAATAACAAAGAGTTGGTGTGTCCTACCATTACACGATTTGCCACTACTTTCATATCTCTTCAGTCTCTGTTGAATTCTATGTGGGATGTGAAGAGCATGTTTCTTTCACTGGATTGGCGTGCTTTATCTATTAGCCGCAAACCAGAGGGAGAGGGCATATGCAGAATAGTTTCATACTAAGTTGCACGAAGAGGAGATCTTTGTATAGAAGAGTGTTTAGCACGGTTATAAGCATGTTGCACATAACACAAATGTTCATCCCAAAGCTTGGGATGCTTGCTGCAATAGCCCCTAAGCAATTGGATCATTGCCCTGTTGACCACCTCTGTTTGGCCATCTGTTTGTGGATGAAAAGTTGTGCTCTTCTTCAGTCTGGTGTCCATCAATTCCCACAGACTTACCAAAACTTCCCAACAAATCGGAAATCTCAATCAGATACAATGGAAGTGGGTAACCCAAAATGAACCCAAACATGCTGAAAGAATAACTTAGTTGTTTGTTCAGTTGTAATCTGCTTGTTACAAGGTATTATAATACACATTTTGTTGAACCTGTCCACAATAACATATAAATAGTCATGACCTTTTCTAGATTTTGGCAAACCCCCAACAAAGTCCATGGAAACACTTTCCCAAGGATGAGAAGGAACTAAAAGTGGAGTGTACAAGCCTAGTTTTCTATTGTTGGGCTTGCTTTGAGCACACATGGTACACCCTTTAATATATCTAGAAATTTTTTCATGCATTCTTGGCCAATAGCAGAATCTTTGCAGTTGTGCAACTGTTTTACTTACACCAAAATGACTTGGTATCAGAGAAGTATGTGCTTCCCGAATTATGTTAACTCTTTCAGTTTGTGGAATGCATAGCTTTCCCAAATGATACAAGAGTTGGTCTTTAACATAATAATCCAATTCTTCTACTTGTTTGCCATGACTTAAAGTTGCATATACATCTTTAAAATCTATATCTTGAGCATATTGTTCAATGTAGCTTTCATGCATTATTGAGTTATGCTTAAGTATAGTAGATGCATTTATGATTGGTCTTGACAACATATCTGCAACTTTATTGTGTATGCCCTTCTTATATCTGATGACGAGATGAAACTGTTGTAGGAAACCCATCCACCTATAGTGTCTTGATTGTTGCAATTTAGTTTGTGAGTGCAAATACTGAAGTGGTTGATGGTCTGTATGGATGATTGTTTCTTTGCCCATTAAGTAATGTTTCCACTATTTCACACTCTGTACAAATGTATACAATTCTTTATCATATGTGGGATAATTAACTACTGCAGAATTAAATGTCTCAGAATAATAACATATGGGTTTACCATGTTGCATCAACACTGCTCCCATGGCATAGTCACTAGCATCTGTTTCAATCTCAAATGGTCGTTGAAGATCTGGTAGTGCTAGTACTAGTGTTGTACTAATTTTTTCTTTTAAGATGTCTAAGGCTTTCTGTTGTTTGCCTCCCCGCTGAAACACCTTGTTCAATCCTGTTAAAGCATGTAAGGGAGCTGCAATCAAGGAAAAGTTAGCAATGAACTTTCTCTAATATTGTGCTGCTCCTAGGAAGCTCTTAACTTTTGTAGCAGATTTGGGTTTAGGCCACAATTCACAATGACTTCAACCTTAGAGGGATCTATCTTCAATTTACCACCCCCTACAATATGACCCAAATAATTTAAAGATGTTTTGCCAAATTCACATTTTGATAACTTAACATAGAGATTTTCTTTTTTCAAAACATCTAAAGTCTGCTTTACATGTTTCAAATGTTCTTCCCATGTTTTACTGAAAACAAGAATGTTATCTAACTATACAATTACAAAATCATCAATAAA
This sequence comes from Pinus taeda, assembly GCA_000404065.3. NCBI lineage: Eukaryota > Viridiplantae > Streptophyta > Pinopsida > Pinales > Pinaceae > Pinus > Pinus taeda. The sequence goes on from APFE030000670.1 coordinate 235,872, forward strand.
AGGTCGAAGTACATCATTCATAACTCTCATGAAAGTGGCAGGAGCATTAGTTAAGCCAAAAGCCATAATCAGCCACTCATACAGCCCTTGCTTTCTTTTGAAAGCAGTCTTCCATGCATCTTGTTCTGCTACTATAACCTAATGATAGCCACTACGCAAGTCCAATTTGGAAAAGTAAATTGCTTCTTACATCTGATCTAATAGATCATCAATGCAAGGAAGGGGATAACAATTCTTGATCGTTACTTTATTCAGTGCTCTGTAATCCATGCACATCCTCCACGAACCATCTTTCTTTCTCACCAACACGATTGGAGATCTGCATGGTGATGTGCTTGGTCTTATGAACCCTTTCTCGAGCAGCTCCTATACCTGCTTCTTGATCTCTGCATTCTCTAAAGTGGATAACCTATACATTCCGATGTTAGGCAATGGAGCATTTTGCTGCAAATGAATATCATGAACAATTTCCCTTTTGGGTGGCAGACCTTTAGGTTATTGAAATAGGATATCATATTCTGAAATAACTTTTTCTAAATCAACTTTCTGTTTAGCATCACAGCCTTCAAAAATATTGGTTTTATCAAGGTTCTTTTCCTTTACAACCATCAGTAAAAATTGCTTGCATGAATTTACAATTTTTTTCATCTACCCTGAGTTTATGAGAGTGTAATTATTTTTGAGTTTATGAGCTCTTACAATATATTATATTCCATCTTTGGTGAGTCGATACTTATTTTCAGCTCTATAGAAAATGGTTTTTCTATCATACAAGTAAGGACTTCCTAAAACAATACCACATATATCCAAGGGAATTATATCTAACTCAACCTCATCTACAAAATGTTGACCCAATAGCAAACCTAAGTTCACATTGTCTAGTCACTTGTAGCTTTGCTTTTTCACATACCCAACCTAATGGATATGACTTCTTGTGAGGTGTGGTTAGTAATCCCAACTTCTTTACAATTGCTTCAGGGATCAAGTTTACTTGTGAACGACTATCAAATAAAATATCAACCTTTTGATGCTTGGAAATAAATCTGATATTAAAAAGCTCATGTCTTTTCCTCTCATTTTCTTCATTATCAATAGTTTGTGCAGAATTACTAGTAGATGCTTCAGAATTTTACCTTTTATACTTGTAGTTGTGACTATTGTTTCATCCCCTAAGTCTGACCCCAAATCTTTCTGAATAGCAGCAGCAGTCTTCTTCTTCTTGCCATCGAACTTCTTGGGTTTCAGCTCTGGATGCAAAGACCAATAATGTTCATCATCATGTCCCTCCTTCTTGCAGTGAGTGCATGAAGGTTTGTTTTTCTGTACAGCATTTGCCTTCCTCTCTTTCCATTTCTGCTTCTTCTTTTCCTTGTTCTTGCTTGCAGTGGGATTTGATGATCCCCCAATCTCTGAGTTCACATTCTTGCCTCTAGCCTCTAGATGTGTAGCCTGAACGAATACCTCATCTATGCTAGTGGGGTTAAACATGAGAATGGTGTGCCTCAAATAGCTATGCAGACCACCTATATACTTCAACAAAGTTTCAAGTGAGTCTAAAGAAATCCCTAGAATTAAAGCTCTTTTCCTAAATTCCTGGGTATAGCTTTATACACTTTGCCCCTTTAATTGGCAAAGAGATTGCCATCTCATCATTGCTTGCTGCATATAAGCTAGTGGATAGAATTGTTTTCTAATGAAAGAAACAAATTCACTGCAGGTAGAAAGAATTTTACCATGCTTCTTCAAATCAGCTTGTGTCCTGCCTTCCCACCACACCAGGGCAGTTCCTCCAAGGCGAAGGTTAGCTAGCTAAATCTTTCTCCTTTCTGAATCGATGTTTTGCACCCTGCAATATACATCAATCTATCTAATCCAGTTATCTAGCTTTTCTGCATTTAATTCTCCATCATATATTGGCAAATCAAATTTTACATCTAATTTAATCACAGAAATCTTCTTCTTTTTCTTCCCATCGGGGCTAGGTGATGAGGATAATGGAGGAGATGATGGAGGCTTTCCCCTTTCCCTTTGCCCTCTGGGGCATCGAGAGAAGGTTCTTCTGCTCCTTTATCTTGTTTGGACGTTGAAGTACTTTCACCTCGACCTTTCTTGAATTCTCGATACATCTCTTCTACCATGGTCCTCATGGCCATAAAACTGTCCATGAACTGAGATTCTGATTCCATATGAGTTTCTTCTACCATTCTCCTCCTAGGATGGATTCTTCCAATTTCTGGGTTGGCCTTAACAAGTTCTCATTTTCCCAATTTGAGCTTTGACCTAGTTAGCATTCAAAAAAAAGTCCAGCACAAGCTTGTCTAACCTTAACAAATCAAAAACCAAAAGCTTTGATACCACTTGATCTGAAAATGAGATCTTAGATTAATATCAAGGTATTACAGACTCATGTGAATGGATTTGCCTACATTACTTAGTCCAACAGATCGATAAGATTGCGAATAATGTAGACAATGAGCAGTAAAGAAGCATAATAGACAAACACACATAAACACAGCAAATTTAATATGGAGTTCACCCAAAACTCTTGGGCTACGTCTCCTGGTCCAGCGTTCAGTGGTGGCCTCTCTATTATGTCTTCAAGAGCAGAGTTTTACAAAGTCTGAGCTCAAATTGAGTCTCAACATAATAGATGCAAACAACAGGAGTTTTGCTTGAATCCCTCAAGCCTCTCTAAGTACACAGACTCTTTATTTTCACTCTCTGTCTCTGTTTTAGCTATATCTCAGTGTTGCCCCCTCTATCTCTGTCAGTATGTGGCTTTAAAGCTAAGCGGCGTTATCTATTCATTTCCTCTTCTTGGGCTCTCTAGCTCCCTGCCTCTGTCCGTTCGAATCCCCCCTTAGCGTTAAATAATCATTGCTAACACTTTTAGGGGTGGTGGCCACCTGTTCTGCAACAGAAGGGACCATCGGGCCTTCGAAATCCCTGAAATAGCCATTCTCTATTTACACAGAGAAATACATTCAAACACGGGAAAAATTCGCCAAAACACAGTTCATCGAACTTCAAATATTCATAAATCCGCTTTATACTTCAATCGGGTCCGCCTGAAATCACTTATCGCATGTTGCAAGTGCCCATCCCGTAAAATGGCTTTAGACGGACTTGAAATAATATACAGTGGCATTTATAAACCCTTTCGAGTCTGGTTTCATCGCATCGGCGCTTCCCTTTATATTTCGTTTATTAAATGAAATACACGAAAATACATAGAAAACTGTCGTTTGACAGATCTCAAAATATATCAAATATTGCCTATAGCCTCGTCGAGCTCGACTATCGCACCGCATGTATATATATGGCCCCGCTCCTTGTAATGCTCCGACACAATGTTGCGATGTGACTTGTCGCAATCGCATATCGCATAAGCCTCGGGCCATTTGGTAAGCGCTCCTCTGTATTTGTCGATTGCGATATCGCGCGTTAACCCGAGCCGTCGATCTGCACGCTTGATCGACAGTCCTCGTTGACCCGCGCTAACCGCGATCACAACTGTCATATGGTTGCCCCCGATAGCCTCCGCCTGTCACTGCCAATTGCGATGTGCCGATCGGATCTGGACTGTTGATCGGCCAGATCCGACGGCTCCTGTGCATCGCTGTCGATAACTTGTTTTTCCACTGTTTCTTCATATTTTTGGGTCCCGATAGTGTTTTCCGCCATTCTATGAAGGTTTTCTCATGCGATAGTTTTGATCTTTTAGAAGATTTTGAAGACTTAGAGGGTCTTTTGGATCAATTTTGGATCACTTCTCCCTCTTTCGTTGCTGCCCCAGCAAAACTTGGATCTGGATTTCTTTGGCGCTAGAAATCCTCTAAGGAACCAGCTCCCTCTGAAGTTCGATTTCCTTCACAAAGATCCCTTTACCAACCACTGTCGAACCACCCCTCTAATCTCTCTTTGCTACTGCTCAGCACTGGATCTAGATTTCTTGGCAAGAAATCTTCTGAGGAACTGATTCCCTCCACTTTGCTTCTGCCCCACTAGAGATTGTTCTGCACCAACAAAATCAACACCCCACCAGCAACTCCATATGAAATCTACACTGCAGCTCTAACCACAGCAACAGGAAAAAAAAGAGACTCAACAATCTCCGCGTTGGCCCAGTAACCACTGCGCTGCCCCCTGCAGCAATAGTGTCACCCAATTAGGCTGACGTGGGCTCTGCGTGAGCCTCCTTTGGTGACTACATCACCCCTCCTCTGTTCTCTCGGCTAGAAACTGCGTTGTCTCGCGGGACAACTGTCTTCAGCATAGATTTTCCTCTGTCCTTTTGTTGATGGCTTCAGTCCTCCTTAATCTGCAACCACTCTGATACCATGCGAAAATTTCTAAATCATACAAGTCATAAATCCTACTGCAGTAAACTGATTTTCATTACCTACTTGTGTTCTTCATTTAACAAGTTATTTTCAGAAATATTTAGAAAATATTAAATGCAAATACATTGCAGCCTACACCAATATACAAATCAAGTACTGAAAAATAAATGAGACAATCATGCAAAGGACACATATTTTTGGACTAAACGTCTGTAGAAAAACCCAATGCGGGAAAACTAGTGGAGCAGCTCTAAGGGTTTTATATTATTAAGCAGAAGTTCTGAATACAAATGTTGGTTGCCCTCCCTGCAAACCAGTGACAGAGAAACACAATGGCAGAAAACCTGAGTGGGTTTTACCTCACTTCACCAGGCAGATTTCAGTAGCAAAACTGGTTGGCCCCGGCTACAACTGCGTTGCCCCTTCGCAGTGACCGCGTGGGCCTGCGTGGAGCTCTCTGAGGCTCTGTGCCAACTCTGCATCAACTCTTATGCCCACTACGTCAACTTTCCCCGGCTGTTCCGGCACTCTACGTGGAAGGCAGCTCTCTCCCTCTACACTGGCCCTTCTAGCTCTGCATCAAGGCTGTGTGGGCCCAGACTAGCCCAGCGTCAACTCTCCTGGCTACTACGTTGCCGCCACAAGCTTCTCTCTGCCTCTTTGTCTGTATTCCCGAACTATCACTACCTCTCAACTGTAAAATCTCCCCAATTGATTTCCCTCCTAAGAACTTCTCACCTCAGAAAATCAATTTCCTAAATCTCTCTGTGTGTCTCCTCCAACTAAGCCCAAGCCTCCATTTATACTTTTCCTATTGAGAAATCAAGGGTCGAGATTAAGTCTCTAATCAACCACTAAGATTAAATTAGACTTGATCCTCGTCTCTTAGAAGCTTCTCACCCATATTTTCATTAATACCCATTAATATTTTAATTATCCTAAGTTTAGAATTAAGAACCCCATTAAAAATATTAATTGTTTTAATAAAATACAATATGAGTAGAATTTCACCAAACAATTTTTGGATCTTGGAGATCTCGTGTTCTAGCCCCTCCACAAAATTTTGGAGCTAGAGCACATCCGACGCTACCCAAAAATCAATAGAGGACTCGGTGACAAAAAAATTCATGACATCAAAGGAAGGAATTCTTCAAGCAGTTGGTTGTCCCATCATCTCCATCTGAGGAGTTGTTGTAGGTCCCTATTTTTAAGAGGAAGCCTAGAAAGTTTCTTACTTGGAAGAAACTTGGAAATTCCTAAGCCACGAGGGAGGTTAGGTACATTCCTTGTGTAGGAATGAGTAAATTTCTTTATTGGAATATATATGTCCTCCCTAATTGAGAGGGAGAGATAGACACATGATTCTAGTCTTCACTTGGGAAGAAAGAATGAGAGGATTGGGTATCATTTGGCATTCGATACTCTTTTAGGATGAGATAGGGCATCCAAGATAAGAGGAGTCGTGGAGGACTGATATTCTTTGAGGACTGGGAATCCAAGATAAGAATAGTCCTAATGGAGCACACCCTGAGAACCCGGGTGGGGTATGTTCCGAGAGGGACAATGATGAGAGTGTCTATAAATCCTTGGTCTCGTCGCCATTGAGCTCAGATCTTGTGGAGAGATAGAGTTGTTAGTCAAGGCCTTACACTGCGACAATGTTGGTTGATATGATGCTAAACAAATGGGTTACCAATCTAATTCTTCTTATGAGAAATTCTTCAGATTGAGAATGACCAAGTACCATTATGAATACCTCCCTAGTTAAGAGGGAGCATTGAAAAGTGTCCTAAGTTTGGTTTTCATAACGACATGTAACTGCGATTTTATGTAAAGAGATGTAAAGAAGAAAAATAAAATTATTGTAATGCTTGCATCATGGGTTTCATGACCAAGAGGCTTTATTTTTGAGTCAAGTCTCCCACTGAGTGCCTTTAGGAATTTTGTCCTCTAGTCATAAAAGAATAAAAGAGTCATTGTCATGTAATGAAGTGATGTTACACATTGTAAAGAGTCACACTTGACTATGAAAAGTCATCCTCCAAGACTTTGTCACTAGCCCTCATCATGTCGGCCTACAACAAAGAGATGTATCTAGAAGATGAAGTCGGCTTCCCTCTAAGAGATCATGTCAGCCTAGAAGTCACGAACAAACTTGTATATATACCCATACTCGGCCTCATTTGGACACAACGAATTCGGTGAAGCAAGTCGAGAAAGAAGTGTAAAGTATACACAAGAAGAAGCCTCCATATCAGCGCAGCAAAGAGGAGGGATAGCAAAGATAGTCACGCATTGTTTTTGGGTTAGTTTGTCCTCCCATGTGCGAAGGTAGTAGAACCGAAGGTATCCAGAAGAAGTCGAAGGAGTTGTTATCACTTTGAGGTGAGTGTTGTTTGGGTATAGAACCTCGTTAGAAGAATTTGAATCAAGGTACAAGAAGTCTCTCTCTTGTAGAGACTATAAAGGAAGTAAAGACAATCTAGGGTTTCTGTGGTAGGGTGGCAAGCCTACAAGAAGAGACCAAGAATCAAAGGAAGTCGAGATCAACAAGGGAAGAAGCCGAGACCGAGAAGAGAAAGGAAGTCGAGAACAAGAAGAGGAAAAGCATCGTTGAAGAAGAGGTTAGTGACTTGGTCTCGGGAGGACACTAGAGTCAAGGGTATTTGTCATGGTCTTGGTATTCGTCAATTGAAGATCTATAAGAAGAATTTATGATTGGGTTTTCCTCTCAGAGTGAGAGGTTTTGGCCCTGGCTGATACACCTACATATTGTGTCTCTTGTCTTCAATTGTTTATTTGGTAATTGTCTTGATGAAAAGAACACAATAATAACATAACGAAGAGAAGATCATAATCCAAGAAGTAAAAAGTATATCACAAGCAATTATCAAGAAGAGAAATATCCTAACTTCTGATGCCCTAGATTTCTCAACAATTGTGACCTGACAAATTTTAACACCCTTTAGCTTCATCACTACAAATGTAGGCTCCAAAGTTCCCAACATCCAAAACACATAATCACTAGTGTTTAGGCTCTCCAGTAAGAAATACATTATCAAACCCCTAGTATGCTATTTTAACAAAAACTGTCTATAACTAAACTTAGCCTTCCCCACTAATTCATCTTCCAAGCAAATAAATACAATCAAACAACACCTCCACATATTCTTGCAATGATGGCACTAAAATTACTTCAAGATGCTCGACCAATCCCCAACTTCAAATTAGACGTCGTTAAGCATAATGAGTTCATCATCCTAATTCACTAAGATTATTAGTTTGTATGTATTAACAATTTTTTAGGATTGTTGAATTGAGGCTTCTGTGATTTGCCTCACTTCGACCTTTTTCAGTTTTGAAGGCGAGTTCTTTGAGCAAACCTGTGGGGTTTCAATGGGCTCACCCCTATCCCCTGTTGTTGCAAATATTTTTATGGAGGATTTTGAATCCAAGGCTCTAAACTCAGCCCGCCTCCTGCCTAAGCTTTGGAAAAGATATGTAGATGACACTAATGTCATCTGGTCTCACGGCTAAGAGGAGTTAGATCTCTTCTTTGATCATCTCAATAGTCAATCCTCGGCCATTAAGTTCACAAAGAAACAAGAAGTCGATGGTTCCCTCCCTTTCCTTGATATTCTTATCTCTAAGAATAGTGATGGTTCCCTCTCCCATTGAGTGTTTCGTAAGAAAACTCATACGAAGCAGTATCTTCATGCTAGTTCCCACCATTTCCTGGCTCAGAAGTTGGGGGTTCTCAACACCCTTGCTACTCGTGCCTTAAGGATCTCTGATGAAAAGAGCTTCGACGAGGAGAAATCCCATCTCCTTAATGTCTTTGTTGAGAACGGTTATAGTAGACACATGGGACAAAAGGCTTTCCTCAAAGCAGCTAGGAATTCATTAACTAAAAGAGAAACGAAGGAATGGATTCCTGGTGTCCATCTTCAATTTGTTCAGGGGACCACGGATAGGATTGCGAGGATTCTTAAGAAGCATAATGTCCCCTCAACCTTTAGACCTCTTAACACCTTTCGTAAGTCCCTCAAATCAGTGAAGGATCCTATCAACCCTAAGGACATGAAAGGGGTATACATTATTCCTTGTTCATGTGGGACCCCTTATATTGGTGACACTGGTCCCTCCATTAATCAAAGGATTAGTGAGCATGCAACTGACCTTAAGCATAGGAGAACCAAGTCTTCTGCTTTAGCAGAACATGTGGAGAAAACCAATCATCATATCTGTATCGAGGAGGCTAGTGTTATTGCTACAGTGTCACGATTCCATCACCGGAAATTTAGGGAAGCCCTTGAGATTGAAAAAAGGCCAAACAATCTCAATAGAGAGGATGGCTGGAAGATTAGTAGTTGTTGGGTCCCAGCCCTCTCCTCCTAGTCGTTTTCTTCCATTCTTCCCCTCCCTAGGTATAGCTTTATCTTCTTGCCTTTTAAGTAATTTCCCCTTGTTTCTCGTTTCTTGTGGCCTTTGTTCTTTGAGGTGTGGTTGATATAGTTGGAGGTATTGTAATAGCACTTAATTTATGCTATTAGTTCCATTCTAATAACAGAAGGAAAATAATCTTGAAATTAATCTATGATAATATACTAATTTTAACCCTTAAATAAACTATTAATTAATTTAATATTAAAATATTCTTTCTAACCCTTAATTACTCTAATATTTATATATTAAATAACTATTAATTTAAAATTAATTTATTTTAATATATATTTATAAATATAAAGTGTATAAAACAATCCCTTTAACTTATATTTAATAAAAATATAACTAACTATTATATATACTCTGATATTTATATATTTAATAACTTTATAACTAACTATTAATTACTCTAAATTTATATATAATAACTTTGAATAACTAACTATTAGTTTAAATTAATTCATTTTATTTTAATATAATATATAATTTATAAGTTTATAAAATGGTCCATTTACTTTTATTTTAATAAGAATATAACTAACCGAATTAACTTATTTAATTAAATAAAGGTTATACCCCTAATCCAGTCCAAACTAACCATTTCCCGGTCAAATCTAACCGTTGTCAATATAGCCGTTACCTGTTCAAGAAATATAGCTGTTGGATGTTCTGCTCTATCTATTTAATATGCAAAGCGAGATCTGTTCATTCAACTTGTCCTAACAATGAACCACACTGGTTGGTTCGAAACGTGTCGACAAATGAAATATCATGTGATTTACGCCGAAAAATCTCTCATAAATTTGTTAGGATACTTGTAAAGGATACACTAAAAGGCACAGAAGAATGATTCATAGGATACAGTTTCAAACTCCAACCAATCTAGAAATTCCTTGCGGGAATAATACTACAACATTAGTTAAAATCGCTACAAATGCTTTAACCAAATTCCACTGAGGGCATAATATGTTCATCCTGATACCCTATAAATATCTTCATGGTTTAATCATAAGGCTTTGCACATGCCTAGAGTCCTTGTAGGGGATGTGTTGACGTTGAAGTAATTCATAAGTTATAGTTTGAGAGCCCAGTGCCAGCCTTAAAACTTCCATATGATCAAACTCCCAAATTGGAACAGAACACCACTACTTCCTGAATGCACAATCTGCCTGTTCCATTGACATAAAATAGCAATTCTTTGTATAAAATTAGCTTTGAAAAATGGATAGATTCTTCAAAAGCAAACGATAGCAGAAAGAGAAATTCTGTATCTAGACATAAGCTAGGTGTAGGCTACAGATCCCTCTATGATCATGAGTTGGACCCACAGCAAAAAAGAACCCAGCAGCATCACCTTGCATCCCTCCCAGATTGGCATAATTGAAATTTATTATCAGAACACTATTCTTACAGCTTTTCCTAAAACGTATCACATTAATGCCAGCCAATATATCTCAAAAATTTATAAGTGCAAGACAAATTACAAAAAGTTATTCCCTTCAAGCCTAGCATGTTGTTCAGACATTCAATCCTGCTGCAAAGACAAACCTGTTGCTCTGGAATGAGTTCTTGCAATTGAGCACGAAGATCCTGCCAAAACAACACAAATAAATTTATGAAACTGTACGTGGTAAAAACACTTTGAAATGTTAAATGCATCCAAAGAAAGTGCACATAAGAGAGCCAACAACCAAACACGAACAGGCTTTATTCGGACTCTAAAATTCAAAGTTCTAAAATCACAATTTTCAGCTTTCAATGCTGGGAGCACCTTTCTGCAACAGCGAAGACTCTTAAATGGACAAATCACATTAATGAATATGTCCAATATAATAACACATGTTTTATCATTCACGTCAATCAGCATATATTTTTAGTGCAGAAATCAAAAGGTGAATAGCACATATTTATGCTTAATATGATTATCTAAGTATTGATAGTTAAATCATGACCACAAACAACATTCTACATCATGATGTTTATGAAATAAGATTGTATGAGATCTCTGTCACCATATTCACCAAATATGAAAGTAAAGTTCAAGCTTCGACATATCACAATACTATTTGCAAAACAAATTATTCACAATCGTCTGACTGCCGATCTAAGATGTGAAATAAGTATATAAAAATAACATCTCTAGCTGTATCTAAAGATATAAAGGAAACAATAAAGTTTCATCCATGAATAACCAACGAACACTCAGCAGACAGTGGACACGATCTATCTGCAGAGTTTGGTGAGTGCTCAAAAACTGGGAATGTCAATCCATACTAAGACCCCAAATTCTCAACGACAACAAAAGAATTAATCGGAACTCTGAGCTTGTTAGAACCAAAAAGGAAGCAATGGATGTAAGCATCTGGCAAATGGAATTATGGTGGAACTGTTCACAAATATTTGCATGCATATAATATATATTCACATAACATTACAATAAACAATTTGACTCTATTCTCATGAACAATTTTCCTTGAAATTTATAGCTTGTCTAATTTGTTGTGACCCAAACCCGGTAACATTTTGTGGTGTTGACATAATCTGAAAAGGGTAATTACAGATTATGCAAAGATTGAAAACCAATGAGAGATCTATCAGTCAGGTTTCTTCTCTGATAGGCATATCTATTTGTAAAACCCATCAACCAGCTATCCATTTTCACTTTGGTTAACCCAACCCAAATTGCAGAAGTCTCAAAGGGATGAGACCAGGAGCAAATTCCATTGGATTTTGGCATAATAACTATCTCTCAAACATGCTCCCTGAGAAAAGGAAGTCTGTGTCTCTATGCTAATATAATGTTGTGATAATCACAATCCGGATTATATCAGCGAGGGTCCAGAAAACAATTAATAGAAACAACAACAACAACAAAAATCGTAAAAATCGGGATAAAATCAGTAAAAATTGGCAAGGGACGACGGGGCGAAGGAGCGAGGATACGCAGGAGCGGCCTATGCAAAAGCTCCGCACCAATTTTTAGGAAAAGTGGGGGTATGCCAGAGTCTTAAAAGCTTATAAATATAAAATATAATTTATAAATTGAGTCCACTATGACAATTGGGTTTGAATTGAAAAGCTGCAAAGCATTATCATTGATATGAATATCATCATTTAATATCATATAAATTCAAAATTCTAATTTATAATCATACATCATACATTATGATTAAAGTCTAAACCATATTGATGTTCCACTTCCTACTATGAACATTGAATACTGAACAGTGAATATTGACATAAAATTATAAAAGTCAAGTCTGATACATCAAGAGTCAAAATTTTATAGAGTCAGAATAACATAAGAACATCAACATATCAAAAGATAAACGAGCAAGCGGACCAGCAAGCTGAATGGCAACGGGGGAGAAGTGTTGCTCGGCGGGTTTGACATCTTGCGAATGGAGTGAGGGGCCAGGGTGAATAATGAATTAAATTTATAAAAAAACGAATTGAAAACCTAAAGTATTAAAACTAATGTTAAATTTTAATTATACAAAAAAGTTTATTTAAAAAAATAAGGCCCCTTGACCCCCCACGTGGTAAAAACACTCAAGAATGTTTAGCAAGCCACTTCAACGCAGAAAATTTCTCCAAGGTTCCATTGGGCAGAATAACCTAGGTGATGGAACCCCCAACAAACAAGGACATCCCCGTCTTGGGTAGGTCTGAACAGGGACAGGGTGTTCATAGGGACTTCTGGGGCATACCTAGATGTCCCCCTCACAAATTTGTGGATGTCTCAAGTAAACCACAGACATTCCCTCATATCAATGGGTGTGCCCAAGGAAACAGCCGCATGTCTCCCCAAAAAAAGAAAATGAACAAACAAACCAAATAAAAAGGGATAGCTATCATAACCCACACATTGACTTCTTTGATAGACATAGCTATTTGTAAAACCCATCAACCATCTATCCATTTTCACTTTGGTTCACCCAACCCAAATTGCACAAGTCTCAAAGGGATGAGACGAGGAGCAAATTCCATAGGATTTTGGCAGAATAGCTATCCCTCAAACATGATCCCTGAGAAAAGGAAGTCTATGACTCTATGCTAATATAATGTTGTGATAATCACAAACAGGATTATATCAGCGAGAGTCTGGAAAAAAAAAATTGTAAAAATAGGGATAAAATCAGTAATTGGCAAAATTTTAAAAATACAAAAAATACGATTTTTTGGGGTCCAATCGCAATTTTTTCAAATTAAAAAAAAAAAAAAAATAAATAAATAAATAAAAAATATAATATATAATATATAATAAATAAAAATAAAATTAAAATTAAAAAATAAAAATAAAATAAAAATAAAAAATAAAAAAATAAATGTCAATTTAATCATTTCATGGAAAAACTCACGATTTTCGCAACACTATGTGGTCCAAATTGCAACCCTTGACCTCAAGGAAAATTTCTCAAAGAACTTCCAACAAATAAAAAAATCAAGGAATGGACACTGATTATAGTATAAAGCTATCTGCCACACTATCAAGGAAAGTATACTCTTGGAAATGTTGCCTTTGAAGCTTCCACTGACTACCCATGAATGTCTTTACAATCCCCCTTATATCTAACTTGATTAAAAACACTCAAGAATGTTTAGCAAGCCACTTCAACGCAACGAAATTTCTCCAAGGTTCCATTGGGCAGAATAACCTAGGTGATGGAACTCCCAACAAAAAAGGACATTCCGTCTTGGGTAGGTCTGAACAGGCACAGGATGTTCATAGGGACTTCTGGGGCATACCTAGATGACCCCCTCACAAATTTGCCGATGTTTCAAGTAAATCACAGACATTCCCTCATATCAATGGATGTGCCCAAGGAAACAACCGCATGTCTCCCCCAAAAAAGAAAATGAACAAAAAACGCAATAAAAAAGGGATAGCTATCATAACCCACTCATTGACTCTGTCATGAAAGAGATATGGGCAGTGTTAGTTTGAAATAAAGCAAAAAGAGGACATGCAAATTAAGGCCTAAAAGAACCCAAAATAATAGTACAAACAGCCCAATGGACAATACCTGACAACAAACAGAGTCTAAAAAACTACCTATACAACCATCGTTAACCAATCGCTAAACAAGAAGAGAGTTGTGCAATGAGAATTTGAATAGTCTTATAAGTGAAACACAATACATGAAACACCCATCATTTTGAGTCTTGACATATGCCGTATTAGCCGTACCCCTGTACTGGCATACTTTGTTTTTGGCAACCAATACTAGGTATTTGTCATCCATACTCAACATAGCCCCATACCCCATGCACACATGCATCCATGTTTTCCTTCTCAATCACTATGCTTCCAAAATTGAAAGTAAGAAGAACTCATAAGTTTCTCGATTTCTACTCTAGTTCAAGCTTACATATGATAAAGTTCTCTTTTTAATTTTTCCATTCCAGTTGACTATGATCAGGTGTCATTGGTAGCAGTTGAAAAAGCATCTACATCTCCAAAGATTGCAAGGAAACTTCAAATTTTAAATAAGAAAAACAAAAATCTTACCTCTTGCGGTGCACTTTGAACTTGAAGCCATCGAACAGAATGATAACTAGTGGATGATTGGCGTACCTAGGAGGCAAACATACCAAAAACCAGAATCCAAAACAATCATTTTATAGTATCAACAGCCAACTACATTACTTCACATCACTACTCAATTACATGTTACAAGAAATTGGGCATCGTAATTTAAACCAAATAAATTAAAATGCTTATTAACATCACTATAAGAAATTAAATTTCTACTTGCATTAATATAGACAGAAACATGTACAAAAAGCAACATCAATATATATTGAAACATTAATATAGATAGAAACTTATAAACTTCATAACATTTGACTTATGGCAATCCAATCCATTAGCCAACACCATGCCAAATATCAAAATCATAGAAAACACCACAAAATCAAAAATCAAAAATTAAATTTATAATATTTATTAAGACAAGCTCAATATATAGGTTTTGAAAGGTTGAACCATCCGCCAAAGGCATGTTGGCAATGGGCTGGTCATGCTAATCCAGTCGAGTCCCTCAGAGTTACTAGTGGCTCTTGTGGTTGGAGGCTCACACTGTCCTCCATCTAGATATTTTGGTGAAGGATTGTGAATCCCATGAAGTTTCTCTTCGGGAGAAAACAAAAAAAAAATATATATATATATATATATATATATATAGGATTTGAAAATTTACCAAAATTTAAATATGAGAATCGAGTCTAAAGAAAATTCAAACAGAAGCACCCCCATCACTCATTCTAGATAAAGTACTATTGACCGTTAACAAAAAAGGCAAATAACAAAATCAGCCTTAATAGTTGCAAATAACAAATTAAGCACATTCAAGTCCAAGCATGACCAAAACCTATCAATGGATATGGACAAAATAGCAATAAGTAAGTGCAAAGATATAATTATTAATTATAACACAAATGAACAACAATAACATCTATAGAAATGATTTCCTCACAAGTACAAGCCTCACAGTCTAATGTGTCTCATAATCTAATACAATTTGCTATTCAGAAATTTAACACATCAACGCTCTTTGATATTCTGAATCATTTTCCTATGAATTTAAAGCCCCAAACACCTATAGATAGATATCATCATTTGTTGTAATTAGGCTAGGGGTGGGCCTCAAAATTTCATTGGACCTCCTAATCATATCTTTAGAGGCAAAACCCTCCAAGCACTAAATGCCTCTGTGTATAATAAAATTTGATAACGACCCCTATCTAATAATATTACCATACAGTAGCTCTAACCATTTGTAGGCATCGACAAAAGATTTATGAAAGAGAGTGGATGTTGAACAAGACAAAGGCATTAGGGACTGGTTTCCCTTTTGCACTGGGTTCAGTGATTTGCAGACTCCCCATCCAACAAGGATCGTCATCGTTATCTTGCCTATTGTACCTCGAAGGCCATATTAGCTACCAGTGCCTCCAAGTGAGCTCACTGTTGGTTTGAGGAGACTCCCAATCCACTTGAGTTGGTATCTCGATAGACTGCCTCCCCCAATTCAAATGTTCGCTTGACACCCCCAATCAACTCCAATTGAATAAACATGAGTTGAATAGGATCATCAAAGAGGACTCATCAAACAATGTAATCGAGTTACTTGGTCGGACCCACTAGGGAGGCTAAGCCCTAAGATGGCCTTCTGCTTAGAGAACTTTTTTGAGCTGAAAGACAACCTTATTATTTGGCCATCTAAATGCTTCGACATTGGAAGCATGCTCTACAGATCCCCATCCATTGTGCAGTTTTGAGTTGGTTCTCATCATCTTCGTGTTGAAACCCATCACCATATCACCTGGCGAGATTAGGATCTACAAGCTCTATTATCTTCATGACACCAAGATAGAGGAGCATTTCTCTTCAAGTGCCCCATCTACTGCAAGATCAGATGACAGTCTCAAGAATTCTTCAAGAAGCCTCTGAACTCTCTCTATCCACTTTCTTGAAGACCAAGATGGAGAGGCATTGCATCTTCAAGAAGTCTTCTTGAGTTTGGAGACTTCTTGAAGACCAAGATAGAGGGGCATTTCATCTTAAAAAAGTCTTCAAATTTTCTATCCACTTTCTTTAACTTCCCTGACCAAAGATGCATGGTATTTTAAGTACGAGAGAATTATGAACTTAGATCTTGTTCAATCCACCAAACCTAGACTAGAACGAACCTTGTCCAGTCAATTACAGCTTTCTTTTCGATGCTTCCAGCAGACAAAGGTACCAAGAGACAAGTAAGCATAAGCACTACATCAACTATCAAATTTGTAAGACCCCAAAAGTCCTTGTGTACTCAAACAGCAAGACCCTTACAAACATGTTTCCTTAGATCTCAAGACAGCTCGTACCACACCAACAGTCACCCGACTCACTATATCTCCCACAGATCCTAACCACCAGTTGCAGCACCCTAGCAACAAGACACATCTCATATCAGTTCGTCCTACACTTCCACTTCATCCAACTAGACATCTATAAAGAATTTCTTCCCTATAGCCTTGAATAGTGCAAGAGATTGATCAAGGGAATCATCACCCCACTAAGCAAGGATGTTTCAATTTGGTCTAAAAGGGACTACATTCCTATGGCGCAGGTCTAAAAATCAGATTGTACTTTTGCTAAACTGGACTATTACTCCTAGAAAAGATTGCTAGGTTTTCTCCTGAGTTTGGGTTGCCCAAGTGAAAATTTGTATCTTTGTGTGCTTGGCTGTCCCTTTATGATCGTACTGTCATTATTGCATTTAAGTTGAGATTTTCTATGTATAATTGCTTAATGATGTATATGACATAAGTGAACTTGGTTAAAGAAATCATTGGAAAGTAATTATCAGAATAGAAGATCAGATTTCTCTTGAAAAATCAACATGGTTTCAGAGCAAGGTTAAGAGAGTAGCGACTAAAACAAGTGAGATGGACCTCATTTCAAGAGCAAGTTAAAGGCAGAAGCCAAGAAGAACTTTGTATGGCTCGTTGTACGAAAAGCAAGGATCAGGATTAAAATTATCTTTGTTTTGATCTATCACTGAGACAAACGTAACCTAATCTGAGGTCTATTCTAAAACGAATTTAGGGCCACAATAGCCCTGTGGAGGCTGCATCCTGAGGCATCAAGTTTTTGTTATATCTGAGGCAAGAGTGAGGCCTGTTCTGTGGCCTTGACAGAATTTGGGGACATCCATTCTTTATTCTAAAAGGCTGATTCGTGGCAGAATTAAGGACCATCTGAAGCATGAGCATCGGGCCTGTAATGACTGAAGTTTCGGATCTATACTGACTGTAGACTTAACCCTTGTCAGAGGAAGATTTCGGCCCACATCTCAACCTAATTTGATCCTCTCTGAGATAAAAATCCGGCCCTGTATTAGGGAAGAACTGGAGCATCTTTGGCCTACTCTGAGGCCCCTTCTTTTGAGACAAAATTCAACTTCCCTCAAGACCTTTCTTGAGACCTAGTCAGAATTTAGTTGAGGCCTATTTTAAGGCTCTTCTGAAGCTGATCCAAATTCTAAGAACTCGAGGCAATTCGAATTCCACAGTTTCCTGAGGCAGACCAAGTTTTAAGACAGAGTCAAGGTCTTATCAGCCTGAAAGGCATATTCGATTTTTTGGTATATGGCAGTGTTTTTGAGATATGGTCATTTTGATTGAAGCGTACATCTCTGATTGATCCACCAAGAAAGTTTCTCCTATAATTCATGCAAGGAAGGAAAGGAAAGCTACATGCATTAGTAGTTGCTGATGAGGACGAGGATGAGCATCTCTAGCCTGATGAGTTTGCAGATGGATTTCAATGATTTCTGCAAGAAGGCAAGGATCAAGAGGGAGTTGACAAATTTCCTACAATCCTCATATCAAAAGATAAGTACTTCATATCTTTTCTTCCTTGCTTATTATTATTTTTAGTCAGTCTCTTGTCTTTGTATACTTTGTTTGGTTATAACCGTTTCTTCCATGGCCTCCTAATAAGATTTGCAAGTACATCATGAAGGTTTCCAAGGCTCTAGCAGCAGATGGAAGCATCAGGAAGAATGAAGCAAAGTTTGTGGCAAGAGGACTCTCCTAGGATCGAGCTGCAAGCATAAACTCAACTAGAGTGATTTGTGTTCAAGAGGGAGAAATTGCCCTAACATCTAGAACCATGCCAAATGACAAGATAGGCTCCTAGTTCAGAGGGAGCAGACAGCCACATAGTTTGGAAGGATGCCATGATGGAGGAAATTCATCATGAAGAATGGAGGAAATTGTGCAGAAACCTAAAGGGCAGTTAGTGGTGACTTCCAAGTGGATCTACAAGATCAAGCATGCGGTAGATGGCAACATAGAGAAGTACAAAGTGAGATTTGTGAGAGTTCTCCCAAAAAGAGGGTGAAGACTATGAGGACACATTTGCTCCAGTTGCTAGGTATACTTCTATTATAATTATTATTTCTATTGCTTCTGTTATGAATCAGAGATTACATCAGATGGATGTAAAGACTGCTTTCCCCAACGAAGTGTTTGAGAAATGTACATAGAACAACCTCAGGGCTTTGAGGTACATGAGAAGAAGTCTCATGTTTGTTGACTGAGGAAAGCTTTGTATAGACCTCAGGCAGGACATCTAATGAGTCTTGGTTGATCTAGTTATTGTATGACTTGTTTCTGGCAGGAGCAAAAGGACGCACATGATAGAGGGAGCAGCAATGCAAAGAGGATTTGCTTCTGTGATAGAGGGAGCAGTCAAGCTCTACTTCAGTGTCAAAGGGAGTTGACCTCTAAGTTCAAGATAAAGGATCGAGATTTGATGCATTAATTCCATGGTCAAGGGAAGTATACTATTGAAATCCTTCAAATGATGGACTGCAAGAATGTCAGACTAGATGCCCTGAGATGGGAGGTCATTAAGAGAAATTATGCCTTCTATGAATGGACCATGCCGAATAGCAAATATGCTTAAGTAACTAGCAAGAAACAATGGCAGAGGGAGCAGCCCGGATTGCCGCAGTAGGATTTGTTTCAACGTCAGAGGGAGCACCCATTCAGGGTGACCAAAAAGTAGTTGTGGTGGTGGATCCAATGAAGAAATTCGGTCAATTTATGGATGAGTTGAACTTGAGGCATGCAACGCAACATGTGTTGAGGAACCGACAAGATATAGTTGGATATGAATTGAAATAATGAAGTACAAATGCAAGGATAAACAAACTCAGATTCGGCAGAGAGTGCAGAAGACAAGAAGAGCACATCAAGGTGTTGCTTCAATTTGGGCATTGCTATGATATCTTGGATGAGCAGGAGGCAGACATCAGTCGCACTTAGCACTGCAGAGGCAAAATATATTGCAGCTAGTATGGCGAGTTGTGAAGTAGAATGGCTCCAAATGCTGCTCACAGGATTGTTTAATTAGGTGTTGGAGACGACCGTGATGACAAGCCAAAGCACATTGAGATCAAGTATCGTGGCATGGTATAGAAGGGAGCAATATGGCTCCAGTACATTTCTACAGACGAGCAAGTTGTTGACATTCTCACAAAACCTCTGTCCTAGGACGAAGTTTGTTTGTTTACTTCAGGGACAAGCTTGGTGGTTGAGAATGTCCCCCTCCGTGAGAGGATGTGTTGATGTTGTAACATCAAGGGCAGAGATTCTCCCTAGGCCAAAGGTATTAACTAGGTTGCCATGTAATGTGGCTTGGGAGAATTGCCCAAAGAGCATCAAGGCGCAGGGTGCTCCCTCGGTCAGAAGGTTCTGACCATATTGCCAAGAACTACTTCGCTAGTGGGTAGAGTGAGTGCCTTTAAAATTGGGCAAGTATTTTACCATTCAATTGGCATGCAAGAATGGTAATTGGCCCTGGGTTTCACCATTTTTTTGGTCAAAGGTATTGACCTTCCTCCAAGTGACAACTTGTTGAGTTGGTGTCCCAGGACTAGTCTTGTTGACCCTAGTCAGAAGGTTTTCATCATATCACCAAAGGGTTTTGGCTAGTGTGTGACAAGATCCATTTGCAAAGGGGATTTGACTAGTAGATGACTAGATCCTTTGCATGAGGTTGATGCAGGATGCTTTCCAAATGGTTCTAAGTTAGAACATAGAGTGGATGGATACATTAAAATAGCTAGCTCATTCAATCTTTTCTTTGGATGGAGAAATTGTTCAACAAAGAGGACATCTGAGAAAGTCAAAGTTGAATACCTCCCTAGCTAAGAGGGAATGTTGATTTTTAGTAATTGCAGTAGGTATTCAAGTTGGCCTAAATTAAAAGAGGGAAATTAAAATTAAAATTTGAATTTAAATGCTCAAGTCGGCCCCCACTAAAGGAAACACCACTTGGAGCACACTAAATCACTATAAAGTGACAATCAACCTCCTCACTTGTGAGTCGTGACCAATTTAGATCATCACTTCTGTTAGTCTTTAGTTCACATGTGTGAAGGAGAGAGAGATCTGAAGTTTGACCAACCTTTGAAAACAGATTGACCAATGTTGACCAAGTCTCTTTCAAATCTGTTTGACCTAATTTATGAGTTGTTGTTTAACTAAATTTCTAACAAGTTTAACCGTCGAAGAAAGTTTGTTTGATCCTATATATTCTGTATAACTAGGCATTTGATCGAGCTCTATTCTGGACAAAGTTAACTGAATTTGGGCAAAGTTCACTGAAATTATTTTGGGCAGAGTTGACTGAACTCTAGGTAGAATTCGGACTTGTTGTGGGAAGTTTGACCATTTTTTACCAATGTGAATTCTATGGTCAATTTAACCAAGTTTGAATTGGAAAAATCAAATTGTACTTTTGTTGAACTGAACTATTACTCCTAGAAAAGATTGTTGGGTTTTCTCCCGAGTTTGGGTTTCCCAGCTGAAAATTTGTGTCTCTTTGTGTGCTTGGTTGTCTCTTTATGATCCTACTGTCATTATTGCATTACTATTGAGATTTTCTATGTATAATTGCTTAATGGTGTATATGACAATAGTGAACTTGGTTAAAGAAATCATTGGAAAGTAATTATCTGAATAGAATATCACATTTCTCTGGAAAAATCAACAAAATTATCCCATATTGAAGGCCTAAGAGGACTACAAGTGTCTTATAGACAAGGAACCACTAAACTCAAGTAGTGCCCAGTCAAGGGGGAGGCCTGAGTGTGAAATTTGGAGAGCCAATGCCCCCTAATATAGAAGGCTAAGCATCACTAATCCAAGTACCAAAAAAATATGGAGAGATAGTTCGAACTTCGAAGACTCCTTGAAGAGGCACTAGAATTGTCCTCATATCTCATAGCATATCAAGTACCAGAAAATAAAGAGTTAATCCGTCTCAATCTCCTTCATTTGGCAGCACTAGAAAATCATATCCTCCCATAGAATCTAATGCTCAACCTCAATTCATAGCACATGTGAACCTACTTGAAACTGGCCCAAGGGGCTCCTGAGTGCATGCATCCAGTGTCGTAGCGTATAAGGTGCTCAAACAATGAGCCCACCTCTCAACTCCATGAAATTCTCTATCTAAAAATCCATCTTAAGCTTCCACACACTAAGGTTACAGCCAACTGACCTAAACATATTGCTTGTACATGTCATCTCTGACAATCCCATTTATATCCTGCTTATTTGGTAAATGTCCATGGTCACCCAAAGAATACATCAGAGGGAGACAATATATCGAGACGCCAACTAACTAGAAAAGACTCTAGACCTCTGAAAAATGAAACCAAATCTATGAGAGTTTGAATTGTCTCTCATTCACCCCGATGGGTTGACTGACCTCCTCAAGATCCTTGAGGAGCTACCACTAAACCCCAGGTCAAACACTACTAGTCTAATAAAGGAAATGTTGCCGCAAAATCTAACAGGCCTTGGAGAGGGAAATCCTACAAGGTATCAACTAGACCAAGAAGCAACAACGAGGTAGTGGTTGCTTGTCACGATAGCCAAAACCCTCTGCTCTTTACAGACTTTCACTGATGGAGCAATCCCGGTAGGAAGAGAGATCACTTATAATAGGTATCCTAGGGTTAATGTGAGAAATGGTCTCACTAGGAACACTTCAAGAAAGACAATTTAATTTCAAGGCTTCACAAGGAAGCAATTCACTTTCTATAACGAGGCCTATAAATAAACACAAGACCTAAGGTTTGATAAATTTGATGAGTGTTGGAGTAACTCAAGGTCAAGGCTAGGAGAAAAGGTTTCTTACAATGTATATCAATTATGCCAAGGCTCGTGAAACCTTCAAGGAAGTCCTTAAGTTGAAGAAAGGAAAATTGGGGTTTCCCTCTTAGGCAAACAACTACGGCAACAAAATATATGGATGAAATTGAGGTCGATTCCCACCAAAATAAAAGATTTACTGGAAAATACTATCCTCTTGATGTTTAGGCTCTCTAACCACCAAAAGTTCTCTTGCCTAGGGATTTGCACCAAGCCCTAGTTTCCTAACTTAGCCTTGAAGGGATCGAATTTGAGAGAGAAAAAATATGGAGAAAATTTAAGAATGATCGCCAACAAATTGGATTAATGCCTTGTCCCTTGGGAATATGAAGTCTAGGATGATAAAGATTAGCCAAATTTGTTTCTAAGGATGCCAAAATTTGATGACCTAGCAATCAAATTTCTAGCATTTACCCACTCAATGGATAAATGGAGTTTTATAGGAGAGTTACTAGGATTTCGCCACTAGGACAATTCATTACATGTTATGTATGAGTAATGCATGCAACATTTATCTAGATAGTTCAAAATTTATCTTCAATAAATTAACGCACAATTTAGCATAACCTAGAATTAATAACTCCATACATTAGACATTCAAGAAATAGATATAAAACAATAAAGTACACTTACAAGATAACATGCAAGATTTCCATCCAGTAGACCAAAGAATAGCTCCAAAGAATATCCAAAATCAGCTCTAAACATCAAAATGCATCCAAAGATCTCCAATCATCCACAAAAAGATCAAGCATGAGTTTCTCTAAGGAGGTCAAAATTCTAAGAAGTGAGGATGACTTGACTCAAAAGAGACTCCTCTATTTATATGAGGAGGTCGAAATGCTATTTAGCCTATGAGCCCCGAAATAATCATAGAATAGCGTGCAAAACATGTCTAGGTCACAAGTTGACCTAGTTGCCTTTGTGAAATATGATTTATCTTCACATGTTCAAGGCATAGTGATGCATCATGCCAGCGTAGGCTTGCTTAGGGCAAGCGTTGAGCTCCTCAAGTGCCATGACAAGTGTAGAGGGGCTCTAAAATCATAATCTAGGGGTTGGCCCCTAGAGATCTCTAAAATCATCTTGTAGACCCCAAATGTGGGTTTGGGGCACAAAGTTGGGTCTCATGGGTCTCCAAGTGGTGAATAAGCATGATTTTTCTTCAACGTTGAGGGCTCTGAAGACGGTATTAGCCCTCCCATGTCTCAAGGCATAAGACAAACCTCATTTGAGCCTAGGGTCAACTGCTAAACCATGTGATCACTTGCTAAGCCAATTGGGGCATGTTGGTCCAAGTGCATCATCCCATGAATAATAAAGCAAATGCAAGAACATTGTTGGTGCTGAAAGTGCCCATGGATATAAATGATTCTCTCCAACTGTCTAGAGTCCCATGGCTCTCAATGCATCCCCTGTGGGTGTCAATATGTCCCTTTAGAGGACCTGGACCCCAGTTAAGTTACCCAGACCTATAGATGGAACCACCTACCAACTACACATAATATCCAGTGCTGCAAATTTCACCATCAAATACATTAATCATTATCTCATCTAAGCGAACCAAGCTTGAAAGAGATGGGCAAAATTAACACTTCATATGAGGCTTATCTTCCAAAATGGGGCCTTAGTCACGTAATGGTGTTATCTCCCTAGGTAAGAGTGGTCAATAGACAACCTTATTAGGTGTTCTCAACCCCAAAGGGGGGCTACATGTCCTTGGTCCACCCTTCAATCAATAAGTGCCATGTGAGAAATGATGGAACGGGGGGGAAAGGACTTCATGGCCAAGTGCCATGGTCAAAGGGACTGGCTATGATGGAGTACCTCATCTTGGGTGTATAGATGTGAGGAGAGAAATCATGGATGCATGAGTTACCTCAGCCTTTGTTTTATCATCCCTCTATTGCCTTTTACTTTTTCCTAATTCTTCATTGTATTACTGCTCGTAGCTCAAGGAATAGCAGCTTGCTTTGAATGAGATATAGCAATTATAACCCCCTCAAGGATGGAGTAGTTCATCACCCATCAAGGGTTGGTACATGCAAGGGTTCCTTGTCTTCTATGAGTAAGGCAACATTGGCCTCGAAACCTAGTGATGGCCATATGAGAGAGGTCAAGCCCATGCTTGCCTTTTCCCCACAAGCTAATTTGGAAGTCCAGGCCATCGTTTGCATTTTTATTTTTGTTTTGCTTTCCTTGTGGCCATAATATGGTCTTTCTATTTCTTTTAGTTGCATCAACCTCCCAAGGTGCATTTCCAAGCCCTACCTACGTATTAGGATGCATGGGTGCCAAATCCCAAAGAATCAATGGTCAGTTGAACCCAAAGAAGGAAGGTGGAATAAGGGCTCATAATGTAAGATGGAAAGAGATAAGTATGGAATAGGGAGAGATGGGCCTATGCTATCTCAATCATGGCTTCCCAAGTAGTGACCATTCATTAGGGGTGGTCCCACTAGACTATTGCCAAGACCCTTCTTTCTTCCAAGTTACCCCATAATCCAAGTCAAAATGCCCAAATACAAACAAGCATAAGCACTCGATTGCGAAATGAATAAAGTACCTTTTGATCAGAAGCCCGCATTCCAACATGTGCTCTTGAAAAATGGGTAAGGAGATATATCACTGATGCAGGCGATGGAGATATGAATGGCACTTCACATCGGCTACAAGGTGGTTGTCAGGGGTTGTTGGCTATCGGCTAGATGAGAAGAATAGGAGAAAAACTTCTCCTAAGGGGTCACCCACATGTGGTGGGTAATAGGAACCAACACCGAGATATCGTGAAGTCAAGGCTCCCCCTGCATAAAGTATTGATTGCCAAGTCCATGTGAGCAACCAGTTCTCCATATAAAGTTTCTTCCACCCAACCTTGGATGTTAGAAGAGATGGACCTTATTGTTCTAGTGCTCCTCCTAGGATCTTGCCACGAAAACCCCTCATGATTGAACCTCCTCAAAGCGACATTAGTAAATTGAGCATCAACCCCTTCATAGTGATAGAGGACACAACTAAGTAGTTTACTTTCTTGTCCTCCTCACACAACCTTAACATCAAGCTCTAGCATGTCATGACATCATCTATCTCTTGTACATGAATTGCTTTGGGGGCTTTACGTATTTTTCACAAACCTTCAACCTCTCCTCTTAGTTAGATACTTATACTTAGAACTTTGCTTGGTTTTTATAGGAGTTGCCTTTGCACTCCCACTTTGTATTTACACTAGATGTACTTCTTTAGTCCTATTGACCTACTATTGTTGTCAATAGTTGGAAATTAATAAAAATATCTTATCTTATCTTGACACTAATGTAAGGAGCATATATCTATGACTTCAACTCTAGAATAGAATTACGTTCAACTCTACATCAAATCCTTCAACCCTTATTGTGTTGCCATGTCGACCAATGTGGGAATTTCTAAACTGAAATTCTATCGCCGCAACAACTAATTTATTTCACCCACTTATTATTCTCAATAAGTTATTTACGAAATTCCTTAAGCAAATATTAAAATAAATTCTACTGCAATTATCACACAATTACCCAGAGAAGAATAACAAAAAAAAAAAAATACATGCACAAGAATCAATCACATCGACACAATTATTTGTGGACAATTGTCCCCAGAAAAACCCAATGCGGGAAAGTCAGTGCAACATATGAGGGCTTTATTAATCTTCAGCAACAATTGCTTTTACAAGGAATGGTTTTTACAGAGAAACTAAAAGAAAACACCTAAGACTTTCCCTCTGAGACTATCTGACACTTTGGAGACCCTACTCCCACTTCTGCATCACCCCTGCGTCACCCTGCGTAGGCCTTGCGTCTCTCCTCTAGATTGCGTCTCTCTTTCTACGCTATCTTCCACTGCCCCTGCGTCACCTCCTCCTCGATCTCTACTTGATGTTGAAGCCCTCCTCTTCCTCTACCCTGCAACTCCCTCTGAAATCGATCTCCTCTTCCATGAGAACCGAATTTCTTTGAGATTTTGAGTATCTGTCAGTGTGTTTCCAAATGACCCTCAAGTCTTCTCTTATACTTTTCCTGTTGACGAATCAATGGCCGAGATTAAGTCCCTAATCAACGGCTAAGATTAAAACAAAATTGATCCTCGTCTCTTAGAAGCTTCTCATTCTTATCTTTATTACTAAGTTGCATGAAACGGGGAAACGGGGAAGCGAAACGAAACGCGACCTCCCCAAATTTTGGAAACGGGGAAACGCGAATATATATAAAATAATAAATATATATATATATAAATATATATATTAAAAACATTTAAAAATTATTAATATATATATGTGCAATCATAAAGCATTAATGATACATTTACTTAAACATTTTAACATTAAGATTAAATTTACATCACATTTACTCATGAGTCATCACATAATGAAAATAAAAATATAGGAACTGGAAAATCCAAAATCAACCTTTATTTATATTAGTATATGAGGCTGCAAGTACAAAATTGAAGAAATAGTAAGAAAAAACTAACAAAATGAATGTGGCTTACCCAAATTAATTTTCTGTGGTTGCAACTACCCGGAAATGCCAGAAAAGAGAAGAGAAATATGGCTGTAGCTGAGCCAAATCTGCTGCTACAGAAATCTCCTGCTGAAATCTCCTTCTCTTGCTGCTGAAATCTCTTTCTCCCGCTGCTGAAATCTACTTTGCTCACTGCTCAAAACACCAGCTACTGAAACAACTGCCAATCTCCAAGAGAAACTCCTTGCTGAATAGTGTGATGAGAGAATGAGAGACACTGCTCTTTTATAACTTTAGAAATGGTTTCTAGAACAGCTTAGAAACCCTAAAAAAATTTAAAAACTAATTAGAATTTTTTTTTTTTAAAAAACAAGTCATTTTTTTGGGGAAACGGGGCCCGTACGGCCTGGAAACGCGTTTCTGGCCATACGGGCACGTTTCCATTTCGGGAAACGTGCCCGTATGGCCGGAAACGCGTTTCCAGGCCGTACGGTATGCCGAAACGCGTTTCCGTTTCGTTTCCGGGCAGAAACGCCCTCTGTACCTGTGTTTCCTGCAACTTAGGTTCTAAGCTTCTCCACCTTGGTTAATTTCTCCTGAAAGATCTATAGCTATACAAAGCACAAATACTTCTGGTGATCCGAGTGTTTGATCTAAAAAAACAGATCTGACATTTACCGAAACTTGTGGTAACATAATGACCAGGTGAAGTACAAGAATGCGTTAGTGACTAGTGATCACCGATTGTGTTGATTGCAGAGCTTATTCCTTGTATGTATTGTTGCTAGTACTAAGTATATATCTCTTAACCAAGTATTATTGCAGCTAGTAATCGTCTAAGGTAGTGACTGCATAATTGCCATACGTTACTAAACAATTAGATGTTATTTGTGGCTACCTATGTCACAAGGTTCGTTGAACTTTAACCTTGAGGTTCAAATTTTGGCAAACCTTAAAAAAAAATTGAGTTTCAACGAACCTCATCAAACCTCATAAGCCATTACCAACTCCATAGATCAAAACTCATAACTTCATGTCACAACTCATGCTTGTAATCTATACTTGCAGTTTCCATGTCCGTGATAGCATTTTTTATGTAAATTGGAACTCGAACTCGAACCATGTGACATTGGTGGCTGCTATAATGATGTGTTGATGATTAGGTTTTGTTATACTTAGAGTGCTTACTCGCTGCTACTAGGTTGAATATACAAAATTGTCTTGGTGATATTACTACTCAGGATGCAGTGAGATAATTATTGACAATTGACTACTGCTACAACTTTATATTGCTAGAAACACTGATATATTGTAGCACCGCTGTGAGTATTGAGTTTGACAGTGTTGACGTCCTAAGCATATTTGGTTGTTGAGAATAGTTTGCATAGCAGAGCTGGCCGATGCGCTAGGGTTTGTATTGTAGAAATTGTTTGAATGGTGTTGCTAGGGTTTCACAATGAGATGAACTATTTGAGCAGAGAGGAGTGGGTTTGTGATTTGATGATGACTGTGGGCTATATGAGCATTTAAGGGTATGTATTACAGGTTGTTGTCTAGGTTTTTCAAGTTCGAGTTTAGATCAGGTGTTTTGACAAAAAATACAAGTGTTGTATTTGAATGTATTGAAGGTGGCAGGAGTAACAATATAATGGCAGCAGTGACAGTGGAGCGATGATCGTGATCAAGCGCAATCGTAAACTGAGGTTCCAGAGGGTTGTGTAATCTACAACAACATAATCTATCTTATTCAATTATCTTCTATATTAGGGGTAGCAGTGTGGTGCAAGGCAAAGGTTGAGTCTCCTTTATGTTGGTGCTTGAGAACACGTCAAGGTGGTAGGGGGGTGCTAAGGCAGGTCGATGTTGGGGCAACAAGTTGTTGCTTGCAAGGGTGTTGGTGCATCCTTTCAGTTAGAGCTAATAGAACTAGGGGTTGGTCTCTACTTCGAGTTGTATCTTGGAAGTTGGTGCTTCCTGGTAATGTAATCTTTAAAACATATATTAAAAGCGTTCAATGGCTTTCTCCCGTTTGGGTTTCCATGTATAAATATCATGTACTGTCTTATGTTATGCATTGTTGAATGGTGTTGTTAATTGTTAATGTTTACATGATATAATTAAAATGGTAAAAAGTGCCCAATACTGATTCATCCCCCCCCCTGAGTATTGGTGAATATTCCAACAATTGGTATCAGAGCAAGTTCTTTCAGTCGTATTTTAACCACTGGAAGGGAGATCTTGGGAGAACAGAGATGGGAAGATCAAGGAAGCAAGTCTCCAAATGGTCCTAAGACGTCTCTGACATTGCAGTTTGCACTAGTTTCAAAATCTGTTACAACTAATGAAAAGAAATTGGTTGGTCCAGTTCCTTCATTCGATGAAACAAGTTATGAATTTTGGGAAGACAGAATGGAATCCTTTTTGGGAGCTCTTGGATAATGATGTATAGTATTCAGTTATTTTTGGAAACACATCTACCAATGAATCGAGAAGGTACAATACAAAAGCAATGAATGTCATTCTCAGTGCTTTGCCATATTTTGTGAAAACTAAAGTGGAGCAATGTTCATTAGCTAGACATCCTTGGGAGAAGCTTCAGAATCTTTACTCAAGGAAGCATGCAAATCAAGATGAAGATGATAATAAATAGGCTCAAGGAATTGCAACAGGAGCAATTGCAAGACGCTGAAAAGAAGAATCATGTCAATAATGAAAGGGAACAAGAAATTGCTCACTTAAAGATGATGGCAAAAGAAGCAGGTGAAGCTCCATGCATCGAAGGCTCAAGTATCAATCCTACACAAAGCAAAGTTGAGGACAAGCCTGAAAACAAAGTCATCATCCTTCAAAGGCCAAATCAAAGTTAAAGATAAAGCAGGTTCATATATCATTCTAAATAATCTATCTTGGAGACTCCCAGTACTATGAATGTTGAAGAGGAGGAGTTTAAGTGGCAATGATACAAATTTGAAGATCTATCCATCAGGGAGCTTGATTTGGAATGTTAGACTTATAGTGGTTTGATGGAAGACATGAAGAAGTCACCAGAACAATGAAGTGACAAATTAGTTAGCGTAAGAAGAGTTGAATGGCACATGGACAGAAATGAATTTATGAGACATCTGAAGATTGAGGATCAGGGACTCGCTGTCATTATCATAGAGGCGAATTTTCAACAAAGCATATGGCTAGGTGGAATCATCCAATCATAGAATGGAAAGTTGTGAGAGGCACAACAAGAGAAGCAAAGAGAAACTATCAGGGGAAGAAAGGAAAATTGCGGGAAGATAGAGCGAAATACTTCCTTTATGACCTAGCCAAGTCATTTTGGCCTCTCAAGTGAATATATCCATCTGCCTTGGCCAAAGTCCCTTATGACCCAACCAAAGTCCTTTATGGCTTCAAGAGATGATTTGCCTTGATCCTACAAAGACATCAACCCTCCCTCTCGACAAGGGAGACATTCTGCATCACACCAAGCTTATCTCTGAAGTATACAAACTTCACTCTAGACCAAGGCTTGGTGAGAATTTTTACAATTTGCTCATAAGTGGAAATGTACTGGAGCTCCACTGCTCCTTTTTGCACCATGTCTCGTATGAAGTGTCCTAATCAAAAAATCCTACAAGAAGCTTCCGAAGTCATACGCTTCACAACTTGCAACACAGGATGCAATATACTTTTCCTTTCATATAGCAAGTGTTAGGGTCCAAACCTAACCCCTTTATTTATGTAATAAGCCCAAGGGGCCTCATTAGAGTCATAGTTAGTTAGTTGAGTCAATAAAGCTCGTAAGTGGTTGAACTGCAATATAGAAAAGGGAACACAATTAGTTATGAATGGGCCATAGTTTGTAAATAAAGTGGTTACCCCGTATTATGCAAGCGAACATTAGTAGTTAGGATTTTGGATGCTATAAAGCTATAAATAGTCTTAGATAGAAAGGGAAGAATCATAGATTCTTATTATAATTGAGCTTTGCTTTGTTGGAGGTTGCCCCTTCGAAGAGGCAAGTGAATATTTTCTTCTGCTTCTGAATAATAAAATATCTTTGCAACATGTATCAATTCATGTGATATTTCTGCGTTTCTAGCAATATTGTTTCGTATTATTGGCATTCCGGTATTCTTCACAGGTTAAGTACATAACAAGCGGTATCAAAGCACTTTCCAAGGCCAGTTGTACCTCCAATTTTGGCATAATTGTTTTAGGCTAGAGACGTGTTTTGGCGTCTTTAAACCACAGGATCTGTCATTGAGCGCATTAACCTGTCGACTTAGGGAGGCATGCACGCAAGACCTACAAGAGGTGGTCACGCTTGTTGGACTCCCTTGTAACCCTTGTGGGTACCCCTTCAAGTAGTAGCACATTAGAGAAAACCGCACGCTGATTGCACTTCCACGTACCCTTGGGTATAACAGAAGCCCTCCCTAGGGTAAACTGAACCTCACCTTAGATAAGTTGTCGGTCGTCTTCTTGCTTCAGCTCACTGAAAACAACACTCGGGGAGATCACTTACACATACAGAGGGGTAGTCGAGTAGTACAACTAAGGGTATAGTCGATCCTCCTTAGTTGGTGCTTTGAAATATTGGGCCGAGTACTACTGTTGGACCCCAACGTATATCGTGATTTGTAGCACCTGAGACTCCTTTGTGACCATAGTTCCCTTAACTATTTGAAGATCGACCCTCTACCTTTTCGTCCAGATCAGACCCAACAGTTGGGGTTTGACTGCTGTTGTACAAATCATATCCAACAGTTGGGGTTCTTCCATTGCCATACAGATCAGAGTTAGCAATTAGGGTTCTTCCGCTACCATACAGAATAGAGTCAGCAGTTGGGGCTTCATAGCCTAGATTAAACTCTTTGCGTGGTGAGGGTTTTGGCCGCTATAGTCCAAATCAGATTATTGCAAAATATTTTGCAATGCTGAGACTTTGGGGTTTTTGCTACTACAGTCCAACCCCGATTTCAATGGGATATTTGGCAGTATCAAGCATTTTGGATTTTGGCCACTGCAGTATTGATCAGAAGGGAGTAAAACTATTTCTGGGGTCATCAATAGATACTTGCAAGAGAAATAGCCCATAATATTCAGGACGATGAGCTGATCGCAATGGTACCATTCACCTGTAAGCCCCCAATTTTCATGCGGTCCCACCTTTGTCCCGAAGCGACTTCAAGTGACCCACATCTCTAGACTCTTGAGCTTTCCCCCTTTCCAACCATACTATTAAGCTCAAAATTTGGACAGGGCTAGTGTATGAATGATACCAAGTCTCAAGTTATGGTCGCGGAGAAAGTCGAAGCCCTCGAGAAAGAGCTCAATGATTTCCAGGCATCCTTTGACAACAAAATCACAACAACAGTATTGCAAGCCCTCAGTATTGCATCAACAACTCTGTTGATGAAGCTCTATCCACTGAAGTTCCTGAAGAAGGAAGAGGGTGAACCCTAAACAACCATAGACACTGATACTACAACTATGCCAGATGAGGTAGTTATCTCACTCCATGCCTTGGTAGGCATTTATTCTCTCTAGACTCCCAAAATCATAGGTTTTATTAAACATCAGCGAAATTGTGGTGCACAGTTCCTCAGAGGGCTGACGCAGAGGCTAGAAGGGCCGGCGATGAGCTTCATTTGTGTCAGAGAGGGTTTTGTGGGACAAGTTTTCTGAATACCTGTTTCCGAATATAGAGATATTGTTGCCGTGTATTTTTCTCTATTGGGTGGGCCGATTAGACACCTTGTTGTACTAGGAAAGACTGCATAATAATATAACCCTCAGAATAGTTGCACCGATTTTCCCGCATTGGGTTTTTCCGAGGACATTTGTCCAAAAACAACGGTGTCAATTGTGTGCTTGTTTTCTTTCAGTTGATGATCTGTAGATGTTGTGTCTGTATTGTGTTTATTTCGGTATTTAAATGTTTTAAATAACTTATTCAAAATTTACAAGTAGAAGAAATAAACCAACAGAATACAGATTAATTTTCTAACAAATAGACTTAGAAAATTCAACAAGACCTACCACACACAACAAATCATCAACTTAAGACAACCAACATACCTCCTTAAGAACTCAACACAACTATCAATGATCCTCGGTCCTGGTCACCTCCTTGGCTGAGATTCTCGACATTATTTATAGACTTTTGCAGCCCTCAGAGCTAGGGTTACCTTAGCTCTTCATACAGCCCTCCACACATTCTAGCATGCTTACACACAACCTAAAATCATTTGTTGTTCTTAGAGAGAAACTCGGCGTTAACAAGGGTCAGTATAATAACTCTATCTCTTCTCCTCCTTAAGGCCTCCACATAGAAGTGTATTTATACTTCTCCCAATTAGTTTTTTAGTTGGTAAACAGTTGGGCCACAGGCAATAGGAGGTAATCAACAAGTAAAACCATGAACTCCGCCCATAATTAAGGAAATTTATTTTTTTAAGCATTTTAACACATACACGGGTTGGGTATTGACTAACTTGCGTGTACACGCTTTTATCTCAGGGAAAAGTAGCGTATAGGGAATAAAACATTGTTTTTAATATATTTGGACCAAGTCTGGAAAGAGGGGTTTCCCTAGGCCATAAACCAAGCATCACAAATCTCCAGCCCAGTCTGCATCAACAAAGCCACGATATCCAACACTCTGTCTAATCTTGGTCTTCCTTGGTAGCACAAACCATAATCACTAGTGCCACACAAATACCTGAAAACCCGCTTCACTGCTGTCCAATGCTCCTTTCCTGGTTTTGACATAAACCTGCTCAATACTCCCATTGCATGTGCAATGTTTGGTCTAGTACAGAGCATTGCAAACATCAGGCGACCGACTGCACTTGCATATGGAACATGGGACATGTTCTCTTCCTCTTCTTATGTCTTGGGACACTGTTCAGCAGATAACTTTACACCTACAGGAATAGGAACATTCACCGGTTTATACTATCCTGCATATTAAACCTCTGCAGTATTATCTCGACATACTTCCTCTGATTTAACCAGAGCTTCCTCTTTTCCCGGTCTCTTTTAATTTCCATGCCCAAAATATAGTTTGCAACACCAAGATCTTTCATGTCGAATTTGGAGGATAATTGAGTCTTCAAATCCTGGATAATTTCTTTGTCATTTCCAACCAGCAACATATCATCAACATACAAGACCAGATAAATAACACGGTCACCAATTAATTTAAAATACACACAATAATCTACTTTTCTTTTGGTGAAGCCAAGTCCCCGTATAAATGTATCAAATTTCTGATACCACATCCTTAGTGACTGTTTTAACCCATACAGGGACTTCTTTAACTTGCATACCAGTGCTTTCTTACCCTTCACTGCAAAACCTTCAAGTTGCTTCATGTAGATCTCCTCTTCCAAATCCCGGTGAAGAAATGTTGTCTTCACATCCATCTATTCTACCTCAAAATCAAAAGGAGCAACAACAGATAACAGTAATCTAATAGAAGTTACCTTGGCAACAAGAGAAATAATATCACCAAAATCAATTCCCGGCACCTGGGAATAACCTTTTGCTACCAACCGAGCCATGTATTTCTCCACCTTTCCTTCTGCATTTATCTTCTTTTTGAACACCCATTTGCTGCCAGTGGGTTTCCTTCTAGCCAGCAACTCCACCAGATCCCAAGCCTCATTTTTGTGCAAAGATGCCATTTCATCAACCATGGCCTCTTTCCAGAGTTATCCATATTCTGAATCTACTGTTTCCTTCATAGTTCTGGGATCATCATTAGTAATAGATAAAGCAAAATTTGAACAGAAAGCAAATGGACTATACCTTTCTGGCTGCCTTCTTTCTCGAACTGATCTTCTCACACCCGGAGTTTGTGGCTCTTCATCTTCTGATTCCTCCTTTGCTGTAGAGTCTGGTTCTTCCTCCTTTAGCTCAAACTCTATCTTCTCAGGTTCCTTTGGTTGGACTTCATGTTTAATAACATCTTTCACCTCTCTGAACATCACATCTCGACTGTACACAACCTTCCTTGTTATTGGGTTCCAAAGCTTATAACCTTTTAAACCATCCTTATACCCAATAAAGATGCACTTTTCAGATTTACCATCCAACTTTGTTCTTTTCTCATTTGGAACATGTACATATGCATCACATCCAAATACCCTCAGATGTGAAAGAGAGGGTTTCTTACCAATCCATAGCTCTTGTGGAGTCTTCTCCTCCAATGCTGATGAAGGTGACTTGTTGACCAGGTAACATGCAGTCTCCACCGCCTCTGCCCAGAAGTTCCTGTCCTAACCTAGCACCACTGAGCATGCTTCTTGCCCTTTCCATCAACGTCTTGTTCATACTTTCTACAACTCCATTTTGTTGAGGTGTATATGGAGTGGTCTTCTGTCGTGCTATACCACACTTCTTACAGAATTTTTCAAATTCCTTACTACAAAACTCTCCACTATTATCTATCCTCAGCACCTTTATCTTCTTCTCTGTCTGGTTTTCCACCAGAGCCTTAAATTCTTTAAACCCGTCAAAGACTTTAGATTTCTTCTTAAGGAAATATATCCATGTATTCCTTGGGAAGTCATCTATAAATGATACATAGTACACAAACTTACCTAGTGATTGAACCTTCACAGGTCCAAACACATCACTGTGCACAAGCTCTAATATTTGTTTTGCCCTCTTACCACCAAAGGGGAAACTCACCCGATTCTGTTTTCCATATACACAAGTTTCACAGAAATAAAAATCCAGAGAGCTATTACTCATACTTTCTACCATACCTTTACCATGAAGTATTCGAAGGCCCTTCTCTCCAGTATGTCCAAACCTTCGATGCCATAACATGGTCTTCTCTCCAGAGACCACTAGATTTTCTGCTCCACTTTCAGGAACCAAATAACTGTTGCACCCATCAACAACTGTGCTACTTTGCAGCTTGTACATAGTTTCAATCCGAACTCCCCGCATCAATACCAGTGCTCCCCGAACCATCTTGCACGTATCCTTCTTAAACACACTATTTTTACACCTGCATCATCCAACTTGCTTACAGAAATTAGATTTCTGGCCAATGCAGGAATATGTAGAACACCCGGAAGTGTTCTAACCCTTCCACCTTGCAACTTCAACTTTACTTTTCCGCGACCAACGATTCAAATCTTCCTATCATCCCCTAAGAAAACATCACCACCATCGTATTTCTCATACTCGCAGAACCACTCTTTATGGGGAGTGAAGTGAAAGGATGCACCTGAGTCAATCAACCATGCCTCGTGATTTACATGTGTACTTGAAGAAGCCAAGTACACATCCCCACTTTCATCTGAGGTGGTTTTCGCCTCTGCAAAAGGAGCATCATCAAATCCCTTTCCTTTATCAGGAGCTTTAGATTTACAGTCCCTTTTGTAGTACCCTTCCTTTCCGCATTTCTAGCACACCACCTTTACAGGTTTTCCTCGAGATTTAGATCTCCCTCTAAATTTAGATCTCCCACTTGATGACTTATTTTTGTTTCTGTTCTAGGACCGTCCTCATACAGACAAGGCATCACCATTCTGGCTCCATATTTTTCCGTCTCATCTCCTCCGTCAGCAAGGATAAGACTATTTCATCAAACTACAAGGCATTGCATTGCTACCTATTGCAATAATCAAACAATCCCACGAATCTGATAGAGAACACAACAAATTGATGCACTTATCTTCATCTGAAATTTAAATATCAACAGATGCTTACTGACTTATCACAGTATTAAATGCATTCAGATTCTCTGTCACCGACTCTCCATCTTTCATCCTCAGGTTATACAACTTTTTCTGCAGGAACAATTTATTCACTAGACTTAGATTGGTACAAAGTCCCTAACTCGTCCCACAAAGCCTTCGCCGTAGCTTCCCCTGATACATTTAGCAATCCTGAATCTGTGACACACAATCGTATTGTGCTCTTTGCCTTCCGATCCAACTTCTTCCATTCTTCATCGGACACTCCCGTTGGTTCAGTACTCGGATCTACCGCGATCCACTGATCTCTATCCACCAACAAATCCTCCATCTTGAGTTTCCACAACTCAAAACTCTGACCATTAAATTTCTCGATCTCTATCTTTCCACTTCTCACGATCTTTTTGCACCACCAAAATCGATCTCGCAGATCTCCCACTGAACAGTGTCTACCATAGGCCCGAGCGAAACCCCTCAGCAACAAAGGCGTCCCCTTGAAGCCAAAACAACTCTGATACCAAATGTAGGTTTTAACTCCATACAAAAATTACCTGCATACGAATTCTAAAACACAGAAAATAAAAAATGCAATAGCATAACACATAAAACACATATACATTGAGATTTTCCCCTAGATCCCAAAACCGGGACTACCAGCTTGATTTTTCATTATATTCCTTTCAATGTTACAATACATATTTATACATGTCGAAGCATTCAATACTATGGACCGAAAACCATTGCGTCCAAAACCATGGACCGAAAACCATAGGTAGGTCCGCCCAACCTAATATAGGGTCCAAAAAAAAAATTTCCGGGGCGCTGCCCCAGACCCCATAGAGGGGGACTACATGCCCCCCTCAAACCCATCAAATAGGGGAGGTTGCCACCCCCCCCGCTGCACAATCGATGCAACGAAGGGGGCACTCCCTCTAACCCCTCGGTTAACTACGTCGGTTAGTCGTGGAAAGAATATCACACAACCCAACATGTGCTTTCCTGATGACATGCATTCTTTCTCCCTGTGGTATGCACAACTTGCCAAGATGGTACAATAACTCATCATGAACATGATATTTTCACTTCTTCCACCGAAGCAACATGAGTTAGTGATTCATAAACATCCTTAAAATCAATATATTCAGCATATTGTTTTATATAACTTTCATGTGCTAAAGTATTGTTTTGCAGAATAACTGAAGCATTCAAAGGTCTTCATGTCGAAAGTGCTACAACTTAATTTGAGATTGAATGCACTAAAGTGGCTGATAATCTGTATGAATCACTGTTTCTTTGCCCATTAAATATTGTTTCCATTTTTTAACACTTTCCACTAATGCACATAATTCTTTATCATAAGTTGCATAGTTAGCAACTGCTTTAGAAAATGTTTATGAATGAAAATAAATAGGCTTTCCTTTTTGTAGTAATACTGCACACATTGCATACCCACAAGCATTAGTTTCTATTTCAAATGGTTGTTGAAGGTCTGGTAAAACCAAGATTGAAGCTGTAATAATTTTATGCTTTAAAGTATCAAATGCTTTTTGTTGTTTTCCTCCCCAACTGGAAGGAGACTTTAGAACTTGTTAAAGCATGAAGTGATGATGCAATAAAAGAGAAATGAGAAATAAACTTCCTCCAGTACTAAACTGCACCCAAGAAACTTCTAAGTTCCGTCACATTTTAAGGGGTGGCCACTTAATAATTACTTCAACTTTAGCTGGATATATTTTTAGTTGACCTCCCCCAACTAAGTAATCAAGATATACCAAGGAAGTTTTTCTAGATTCAAATTTAGAGAGTTTGAGATACAGTTTCTCTTTTTGCAACACATCAAAAACTTGTTTAACATGCTTTACGTGTACTTCCCACCTTGAACTGAAAACAAGAATATCATCCAGATAGACTATGACAAACTTATCAATAAAAGGACGAAAAACATCATTCATCACTCTCATAGAAGTTGTTGGAGCATTGCATAACCCAAACAACATAACCAACCATTCAAAAAGTCCTTGTCTAGTCTCAAATGTAGTTTTCCATATATCATTCTATGCAATACGAATATGATGATAACCACTTCTTAAATCCAATTTTGTAAAGTAAACAACATTTTTAACTGATCAAGCAAATCATCAATTATAGGAAGAGGATGCCTGTTCTTGATGGTGATTTTATTTAAAGCTCTAAAATCAACAAACATTCTCCAAGTTCCGTCTTTCTTTAGGACTGATGTGATCGATGATCCACATGGAGAAGAATTAGGTCAAATAAAGCCTTTATCAACCAATTCCTGAATTTGTTTCTTAATCTCTTCATTTTCAATGACTGACATATGATACATGCCAATGTTCGGGAGAGGGGCATCAAATTGTAATTGAATCTCATGTTGTATTTATCGTTTTGGAGGTAAACATTTTGGTTCTTTACACAATTCTTTATAAGAATCTACTATTTCAACCAATTTGTCCTTAAATTGGGGATCACACCCTTGAAAATCATCATACTTATCTTTATGTTGTTCTTTAACAATCATGAGAATATACTTTTTACTTGAATTTATTAGCCTTTTCATCTCACTGACATTGATTAAATCCAAGTTTGTCTTAATTTTGTGTGCCCTGACAATGTATTCAATTCCATCTTTAAAGAGATGATGCTTATTCTCCTTTCTATGAAATATGTCATCTCTATCATAAAGACTACCCAACACAACTCCACATATATCCAAAGGAATCACATCTAGCTCAACTTCATCAACAAAATTAGTTGTAATTGCAAACCTTTATCGACACTATTTTGTGACTTGCATCTGAGTATTTTATTTCAACCATCTTAAAGGGTATGGTTTTGGATGATTTTTAGTTTCGAATCCCAATTTCCTTACTAGTTCCTCAGAAATTAGATTTGCTTGTGATCCACTATCGAATAACATGTCTATCTTAGTGTGCTTGGATATTATCTTTATGTGAAACAATTCAACTCTCTTCTTTTATTCAATCACACTATTAGATTTTGAAGAAGATGCAGAACAAGCAGAACTAGAGCTAGTTTCAGAAGGAATAACTGTCAAACCCATAGTGGTAATCTTCTTTTCATCACCAAAGTCAGATCCCAAATCTTCTTGGACTACATCATTAGCTTCCATTTCACCCTTCTCAAGGAACTTCGTTGATTTAAGTTCAGAATGAAGCTTCCAAAATTTGGATTCTTCATGTCCAACCCTCTGACAATGAGTACAAGTAGGCCTTCCTCCTTCCTTCTTAGTTGTTGTCGATTTCTTCCCTTTCAACTTACTCTTTCCCTTGCCTTCTTTGGAATCTTTTTTCTCTGAATGCTTGAATGGTTTCTTTGAAAAGTTTGACTGAAAAGGTTTGCCACCTGATTCAATATGAATGTTGTACACACACTTCATCAAACATAAGCAATGTATGTCGCAATAAGAATGCAAACTTCCAATATACTTTAACATTGTTTCCCATGTGTCTAATGGAACCATAAGTGCTAATGCCTTTTTCCTAAATTCCTGTGTAAACTCTTGCACACTACCTTTCCTTAAATGTTGCCAATCCATTATAGCCTCTTGCATATATCCTAAAAGGATAGAATTGCTATCTAAGAGCTTTAACAAGCTTAGACCATGAAGAGATAATTTTTCCTTTTTGCTTCAAATCTGATTGAGTTTTACTTTCCCAACAAATCAAAGTTGTTCCCCCCATTCTAAGTGTACCTGATTGAATTTTTGTAGTATCATCAACAACAATGTGAATTTACAATACACCTCAAGTTGCTTTATCCAGTTATCTAACTTTTCAGGATTCATTTCACTATCATATATTGACAACTCAAACTTATCATCAAGCTTCAAAAAATGAGATTTCTTTGTTTTTTTTTGTGAGTCTAAATCTGAACTTGAAGAATAAGAGAATAAAGAAAAAGATGACGAAGATGGAGTAGAAGGACATTCATTACCATCAACTTTTTCCTTTCCGTTTTTCTCTTTCGTGCCTTTAGAAAATGAAGTTGCATCTCTAGTCTTCTTGTCTTCATAAAGTTCTACAATCATCCTTTGCATATTAAGGAACGTTTGTTGATATTGCTCCTCTCCAACGACCTTTGTTTTAGGAGCTTCTCCTTCATTTGGCTCTCCCATCTTCAACTTTTGAGAGACTTTCCTGTTTGCAATCTCTGGATTTATCTTCTCAAGTTTCCCTTCTCCACGTCGCAACTTGGATCTAGTCAACATTCATATTGGCAAACATCCTGCCTATATATGATCAACCTTACTCTGATACCAAAATATGATCCAAAAACAACAGAATTGACTATTTGCTCAATTTCTTCAAATATTAACAAAGGTTGTTTTTTAAGTCAATTAATAAGGAAAATGGATTTTTATGTGCCTTAAACTTAAAAACTTGAAATCTGAAATCAACTATGAACAGAAATAAGAAGCAAACACAACAAATTTGATGACGTAGTTCGTCCTTCCTGGACTACATCTTCGGGTTCGCTTCCAATTGGAGTTCGATGTATTGAAAATGCTCATAAAGTCTCTTTTCATCAAAATTCACCATTCTAGAATCTGCTCACATGCTTCAATGATTACTGTCAGCTATAAGGTCTTCGCCTTAGCTTTCCAACGCAACTTTCAAATTAAAAGAAGGCCCAATATTGGCCAATATATGCCTCAAAAGGCATTTACAGGCACTGTTCAAAACAATTACAGGTTGATTCCTTATAACTCCCTTGGCTCTGGCGATGTGGCAAATTCTTTTAGAATACCCACACGAGGTCTCGGGGTCAAACCCACGGGCCTCCCGATATTTGTTTGCAACAACATATATCAATATATAGTAATCAACTGTTATGATATTACCGTTGTGCCATATATATGATATATCATTTATAACCAAAGTTTTAACATAGATCCTGTGCCATATGTGTGGTGACATATATTGGCATATGGTTTTAACATTGGTGATAACCCCGTGCCATCTGAGATTTGATTTAACAAATGTTAACTTTGGAATATAGTTGAAAATTGAAATACTATGGTTGCCCCGCGCCATTTGTTGAGGCTTCGTTACTTCATTTGGATCGGGATTAACACAAACGTGGGGTTTCGCGGGCCTACCGGATATGGCGGGCTCCGCCAACCCTTTTTACCATAACAAAATAACAAACATTTATATATAAATTATGCCTCTGATATAATAAGTTAAGTCGTGGTCTTCTGGTAAGATTTTGGGCCGACAACCCGAAGGTCGCAAGTTTGACCCACAGACTTCTCGGTGGTGGTTTGAACTATGGATGCACCACCCTACCGCCACGTGTCAGCACGGGATTGGACCCTTGTGTTGCACATGTCCTACTCCAGTGCTGCCATGTGCCCTACTCTGACACTGCCACTTGTCCTGCTTTGGTGCTGCAACTTGCCCTGCTTTGGCAGCTGCCACTAGGCCTGCTTTGGCCTCCATTTTTTGTTTGTTTGCAAAAAACTTCTGAGTGTGTTTTCTCCTTCATACGAAGGCCATTTTGAAAACCAAATATACCACTGGAATCAGCGTGACGATCTCTTCGACTCCGTGCTGGTTTCACGAGCATCTAAGACTGTTGAATTTTAACCACTTTGAGGATCCTCCTAGATCAATAAGCATAAATGAAACAAATAGAGGGAATCAATAATGAAAAGAAATAAAGAACATGATACTTATTTTTGTGCAAAAGGTGGGGAAGCTTCCTCTTGATCTAGTCTTGAGAGGGATTCCTTTACATTAAAAACAACTCAAGAATAAAACATAATAAATCTATAAACCCTAGAAATCAAATATAAAGCAAAGAACTAGAGACGATGGTTTAGACTATAAGTGGAGGATATGTTTAGACTATAAGGGTAGGCATTTGAAGTATTTTCTTCTTTTTTTGGCTTACCTTCTGTCAGGGATAAATGAGACTATTCTTGTATACATGCAGACCACATCTCTTCGAATGATGGAGAGTTCTTCGAACTGATATTTCCTGCTACAAATGAATTCCAAGATTTTGGTAGTCCTAGAAGGGCATGAATTACAAGTTCTTTTCCAGGGACTATCTCGTCAATTGCTTGAAGTTCATCCTTTATACGAGCGATTCTTACAAAATACGAGGACACTGTATCATCCTTTGTCATTTAAACTGTTCTATGCTCATTCTTTAAGCTTGCCACTTGTCAAATATTTTTTATTG
Source organism: Pinus taeda (assembly GCA_000404065.3). Lineage (NCBI taxonomy): Eukaryota > Viridiplantae > Streptophyta > Pinopsida > Pinales > Pinaceae > Pinus > Pinus taeda. The sequence goes on from APFE030000670.1 coordinate 278,820, forward strand.
TAAACAGTGTTGAGAGAACATGATACATCTTTATTGAAGAGTCTAGAGTGGATATGTAAGGAATCAAGTTGTCCTTGACTCCATCCACAACTAAGTTCATCTAAAGAATATCGGTTTCCTTGTGTTTTTCCTTTCCAACATCATTTGTAGGTTCCTTGACTTCTCCTTGTACAAATTCCAATACCTTATTCTTTGAAAGGATTAGGTCCATCCTTGTTTTCCATGGCCTATAGTTAGAGGCTCCTTCAAGCTTGTTCTCAGATTTCATTGATGAAGCCATAGTTGTACTTATTTTGTAACCTTCTTTTTTATAACCTTCTTGACAACTTCTTTCCTTGAGATGAGCAGAGTTTGTTGATCTTACTAGCTGCCTTTATATCTTCTTCACCTTAGCTCTGATACCATGTTAGAAAATCAGAAAGGCAAAAATATTTCATTTAACTTGATAATTACTTGCGATTACTTAGTGATCTTTATTAGCTTCTTTTATGTTTTCTTTTACCTTCTTGTCATCAATTAACTATCAATTCAAAATATGAATATCAACTCAACAGAGACATGACATATAGGCTCTCAACTAGGGCTAAAACCGCTATTCTAGGGGAAAACCCAAAAAAATTCTTATCTTTCTTAGAACCAAATTTAATGAGATAACCAAGACCTTTGACCAGACCAAAAGACCTCCTTCATTCCCCCAAGTCAGCCTCCGAAGATGATTAGCCAAACAACAGAAGACAACTCAAGTCAACTTGCTTCAACCTTGTTACAACTTTCGATTTCGCCCCTCATGGAACAAAATTTCAGCCATACAACAGACTTGCAACTTCAACACTCCTTTTGCAACTTAGAAACTCGCACCTGTGACCTAGAAACAAGAGCAAAATAAATTATTGACTTCGTTAGGGTCCCTCCTTCCTTTGCTAGGGTTTGTTCTTCCTCTTTTAGGTATTTCACACTTCTTTCCTCCTCCTGCAACTACAAATTGAAACTTGCTTGATGGATAGTAAAATGAGGTCGAACAACACTACTTTTATAATCATTCTGTTAGATTGAATTCCTTCAATGATGCCGACTTGACTGGAGGGTAGGTTGACTTGGTGGAAGAGGCATAAATGACACTTTAAACTCAAAAATAAATTTCTTTCTTGACATACAAAAGCCCAATAAGGGTCTACTACATAATTAGAAGGACTAAGACTCATGACATAAACCCTAGAAGCCTTCAATGGAGGCTTTTGACCTAGAAACAAAAATAAAGAAAGCATGAAACCCATGCTTATAAATAATTTTCTTTTCTTTTTCTTTGGACAAGTATATTACATCATGACTCAAATACAATTATGAAGATCAATATTAGTTACATTTCTCAACATTAGCCTCCCTTTACCCTTGTCCACACTTTGTGTCGGGTGTAAAACGATGCCCTAGAGGTTGATGCTTCTAAACAAAAAGATAAAAGCATAATTTGGCCACTTCCAACAGGGAATGTACCACAAATGCAAAAGATGGTTGGGACATAAAAAATTGGCATGTGGGCAAAAGCCAAACATGAGCTCTACCCCCTATCATTATGGCCATCACCCTGGTTCCTAGGGCCCCTATGAGTTCCCCCTACATCATTAAAGAACCCATGATTGTCCCAACCCTTGGTGAGTGATGAACTGCCCAACCTTAAGGGTGTAATCACCACTACATCATACACATCATGCTATCACCCCTTGGAGCCTCGAGTAGTAAAAGAAAGAAAAATCAATAAAAGGCAAAATGCATATGAAGGGTGGAAAAACAAAGGTCGGGGCAACTCACGTTCCATGATTTCTCCCTCCTACATCTATACACCCAATGTGTGGGCTTTCTTCATTATGGCTACCCTTGTACCATGGCGTGTGGCTTGGAGCCTTGCCTCTTGCCCCCGCATCGTTCCATCACTACTTCACATGACACCTGCCATTTGATGGATGCACCATGGACCTGTAGCTCCCTTAGAGGTTGAAACAACCTAATGGGGTCCTTTATCAACCGCTCCTGTCAAGCAAGGTAACACCTATACATTCTAAAGCCCATTTGGAAGGGCATGCCACTATGAAGTGTATGAAGTGTCCACTTTTGCCCCTGATTAGCATTCTTATTTACTAAATTGCACTAATGAATTGTGTTATTGGAAGGTGAGGAGATGCATTGGATCTTATATAGCATTGCAGGTGAGTCTTCATCTTGGACATGGTCTCCCTATTTGAGATCCAAGCCCTTAAAAGGGTCATAATGGCACTTGTAGGGTGAGCGTTGAGAATCATGGGTCTCCACCACAACAGAGCATTTATTGCCACACCACGGGATTCTTCAACACCACATATTGCTTGTTCATGTCCCAGCCATACAGAGACAATGATGCACTCAAACCGCATTGCCCAGTCAACCACACATTTGCACCCAACACTTGGCAGCTGATCTAGGGACCAGATGAGATTTTGTCTCATATGGAGAGACATAAGAAGGCATGCATCATCTTCTAGCCATCATTTATGGACCATTGACTTGTAATTGACTCGCTAGAGACCCATGAGACCATTGATTGTGCCCCATAGCCACTTGGGAGCACCATAGGATGTTTTGCTTGGAAATCAAGGGGTCACCCCCTTCACCATCATTTTTGGAGCCCTCCTCTTCATCATGGCACCTTGAAGACTCAACGAGGCCCTCCAACGACCCTCCTACAACATTGTTTCATCATTTCGACTTCATTTTGGATGGCTTGTTCTTCACTTTAAGAGTTATTTGGTGCGCTTGTCACTTATTTTATAATTTAGGGGGCTCATTAGGCTAAATTGAATAAGGAGAGACTCATGTAAATAGAGATAAGTCTCATTTGTGAGAAATCATCATCATTGTTGAGATTTGGTAGCTTGGGAGGTACTCCAAGCCCTAGGGTTGGGGTTTTGGAGGTTGGAGCACCACAAATGTGCTTTGCAGGCTTGGAACCCAAGCTTGGAGTTTTGTACCCATTGATGTGGGGCCAAAACCATGAGGACTTTGAGTGATTTGACACATGGAGGTGTTAGAGGACCCGTAGAGAATAAAGGGGAAGTGAAAACCACTCAAATCGGAGGTATCTATCTTGAGATATTAATTTTTATATGTTGTTGGTGGTTAATTTGGCATATTGAGCAAGTCAACTTAGGATTAAGATGTGCCCTCAGCTTAGGATTAAGATGTGCCCCAAGACGTGTGATGACACCACATGTTTCTATATAAATAAAGGAGAGTTGGAGGCTATTCCAACCACATCCAAAATGCATTCAACATCAAGTATACCTCTGAAATAGGATAGTGAGTCTGAGGAAACTAGGAGGTATTTTCTTTGTTTTGGTGCAAATCTCTTTGCTAGACTGGGTCACAGGCTTGAGGTATGTTTGGGAGTTTTTTGTGCTAATTTTTGTTGCTTCTTGTACCCTGTTCTGGGCCGCAGGTGGGAGTTGTACCTCCAATAGCAAGTAGAGGATTGTTTGAGTGGGCCGAGAGGGTTAGGAAGGGTCTTCTACCCTAGCAGCAATCACTCCATGGGCATCACAGATGGAACAGGGGTGTTAACCTTTAAAACAATGGGAAGACTTATTGTTGTTCTAATCAGAGTGTTGTAGAGAGCCTTGTGGAGGTGCCCAAGCCTATAACATTGCGTGGAGAAGGTTGGCAAGGGCAGCAAAGAACGACAGTAAGATTGGAAGAGTAACACAAGGTGGGAGCAGGGATTTAGCGCTGCTAGTGTACCCTAACCAGGGCTCTAGATGCACAAAACCCGAGGACAAGAAGAGAGAAGAAGTGTTGCAGTGGTGATTTCTTGTTGATGTTTGGTTGCTAGTTGATTTAGAGGTTTAGTAAGGATAATTTGGTTGGACACTTTTGGACTATTAGAGGGTAATGAGAGAGTGTTCCAAGTGTGCCCTAAGTGCACTGCATTGAAGGACTAATGAGTTGATAGGAGTGGTAGGGTTGATGAGCTCATTGACTGATATTTGTAGGACAAAAGAAGGGTGTCATAGAGAAGCAGTTTGTAGCCCAAGTTCATTGTTGGAGAAGGACTTCTAGCAGTGATAGGAGGCGGCCTCCTACCCTATGTTTGTCTTCATAAGAGCAGTGCGGGAAGACAACAGTGGGAATAAGTCCCTAAGTACTTGAGAAGTAGCAGTGGGCAAGAAGTCTCAAGGGTTGTGTCCTTGAAGGACTAAGGAGCAACTACCCAGTGTGAAGACCCTATATTTTTGTTGTATATGGACATATGATCACCTAGAGAGCAGATTAGAGAGCCAAGTTTAGCAGCCTAAAGGATTTGGTGCATTGATAGAGGCAATGCTGCAAAATGGAAGTGAAAGACCTACAGTGTGTTTAGGATACGACAAAAATAGTTGTGATTGAGCTCTACATCAGCTAGGTCGTCAGTATATCTTGTTCTTGTATTCTTGTACCAGTGGATGTATTAGGGCTATTATCCCTCTTATCGGAGCCCTAGAAAGTTATATTAACAATTGATTAATATAAGAAAGTTGGGTTGTTGTAAAAATTGTTAAATGTTGTATATATTTTGTGCACTAATAGATTTACTGTTGTATATTATTCTGTCGTGGAAAGTAGTCTTGTTGTGATACTTGGATTGGTAGCATCAGTGATTTAAGATTGTATTCTAGACTCCAATATCATGGAAAAACAACAATCATCACTTAGATTCTTCTTTTGTAAAAAAGAACTCACACTTTTTCTTTGGAAGTTAATGCAGTATCTTGGATGCACTATGATATTTGGAGCTGATTTTTGATCTTATCTTGGAGCTATGTCTTGAATATGGACGAATATATTACATGATTAACTTGTAATTTCTTTTGTTGATGAAATATTTCTCCTAAAAATGTCTAATGTATGTAGTTGTTGCAACTAATGTAAATGCTATTGTGCCCTAATTTTGTTGAAGAATATTTCTTTGGAAGCTATTTGGTTGGCTCTTGCATGTTGATTTTGGGTAGCAATGGATGTGCTCTAGCGATGAAAATTGGTAGAGAGACTAAAGCACATGAGATCTCCAAGACCCAGAAATGGTTTGGGCAAATTCTAACTGCTTTGGGATATATTAAAATAATTAATATTTTTAATGGAGTTCCTAAGTCTAAACTTAGGAAAAATAAAATATTAATGGGTATTAATATAAAACTGTGTTAAAAGGTTCGAAAAGTCATGGATCAAGACAAATCTAATCTTAGCCGTTGAGTAGAGATTTAATCTCGGCCGTTGAAGGACCAACAAGAAAAGTATAAGAAAAGACTTGAGGGTCAGTTGGAGAACATACTGAAGGAGACCAGTTAGTTAGATTTCTGGAGCAGGGTTAGCTGAGAAATTCGAACTAGTGGTCTGGAGAGTAGCAAGAGCCAGCAAGTACGAAACAGAGAGTCAGGAACAACACCGAGGACCAATGCGGGTCAGTTGGAGAACATATTGAAAGAGACCAGTTAGTTCGATTTCTGGAGCAGGATTAGCTGAGAAATTCAAACTAGTGGTCTAGAGAGCAGCAGGAGCCAGCAAGTACGGAACTGAGAGTCAGAACAACACCAGGGGAACAACGTAGAGGTTAGAGAGGTAGACGCAGAGCCTGCAAGACTGCGCAGTCACTGGAGGGTCTGCATGGGTGACACAGAGAGGCCTAGTGCTGAATCAGAGAGGTAGGGGCTGACGCAGATGGTCTGGGAGCTATAGAGGTTAGACGGGCTGAGGCTGAGACTGCAGGAAGTGCTGAAGAATTTTCTCTCCATTGGGTAAGCCAGTTTGGCACTCAGTTGTACTGAAGAATTGCTAAATAATAAAATCCTCCCTTGCTGCACCATTTTTCCCACATCGGGTTTTTCCAGGGACTGATTGGTCTAGTAGTTGTCCCTTAGGTACCCCCCCTAGGACCCCTACCAGATTGTGTGGCAACAAGTCCTAGTCGTCCCCATTTATGTTGCAAACCTTCGTCAGCATGTTCTCCAAAATTTTGCTTCAATAGTCCGATTTAAAAAGTGAGTCCTCTGGTCACTCATCAAGAATTTAGGACATATAAAGCAAGTTACAACATTCTCAAATAAAAAATTGGCAGTAGTCTCCACACTGCAACCTTTGACAAAAGCAGCTTAACCCCATTTGGGTCAAGTAAGCCATCGCAGTAATAATATATCGCACTCCACTTCTCTTGGTTGGCAAACTAATTGGCCCAATAAAATCTACAACCCATTTATCGAATGGTTGAAAAGTCATTTGCAGATGGAGCGACATCTCCTCTTGTCGCAGAGGTTTGCACACTCTTTGACACACATCGCAGCTGCGACAAAACTCCTTGGCATCACGATGGACTATCGACCACCATGCACACAATCTTCTGTGAAGTTACTTTTCCTGCATGGTGCCTTCCATCCACTTTTCATGTTCCTTAATCAGTATTGTTGGTCTCTCATGCTCTAATACACAACGACAGATTATTCCATTTGCGCCCAACTTGTACAAACATCCTACAATGAGTTGATAGCCTACAGCCTGAACTACTAGTTGCTTCTTTTGTGCCATTGTGTATTCCTGTGGTGCCACCCATGCACTAAGGAAATGGACAATTTCTATAAACTGGCCATCTATCATTTCCACACGAAACAATTGTGCATCTGGTAAGCCATCATTCACACTTCCTACCTCTTTTAAAGAATTGATCCTCGACAAATGGTCTAGCCCTACATTCAGCCTACCAGCTTTACTATTACTTCGAAATCATATTCCTAGAACAACAAAAGCCACCTACATATCCTCCTCCCCAAAAATGGCCTGTTTTCGAGGTAACGCAATACATAATGGTCAGTATATAACTTAAAATGTGACCCCAATAGGTAATGTCTAAATTTCTACAAAGCATACACCATCGTCAATCCTTCATACTACGTGGTGTAGTTCCACTCTGCCGAAAATTGCTTCCCACTGGCAAAAGTGATTGGGTGGTCTATTTCAGCTTCTCCTAGTTATGCCCAGTACAACCCTTATTGCCATTGTTGATGCATCCACATGGACATGTAATTCTTTGCTCCAATCGGGAAACGCTCGTATCGGGGTAGATACTAATTTTTCCTTAAATGTATCCAAAGCCTGTTGGCATTGTTCAGTCCATTCAAATCTGACATCCTTCTTTGGTAATCTCTTTAGGGGTGCAGTGATCTGCACATATCCATGCATAAATTTCTTGTAATATAAAGTGTGTCCAGGTTGTGTGCAATTGTTGCACTGAAATTGGAGGCGAATGGTTCACTATCATAACGATCTTCACCGTATCAACCAACAGTCCCTGTTTACAAAGAACATTTCCTAGTAGAATTCCCATTGGTGAACAAAAAATACATTTCTTCAGGTTCAAGGAAATTTGCAACTATCTGCATCTATCCATCATAAGTCACAGTACTTAAAAGTTCTTTTGTAGGAGGCTAAAGAGGGTCCAATCATCCAAGTAAACTTCCAAAAAATTATGAATAAAATCCTTAAAATCTACCACCACCACTCGAGAAAAACATTATCGATGGTCCTCCTTGGCAATTATAATCTAATGGTATCTTGAGAATCTATCTATGAATGAGTAAGCATTTTTTCTTTTGACATTCTCCAAGACTTGGCCTATAAAAGGTGTGGGGAATAAATCATGAACACAGACATAGTTTAACTTTCATAGATATAGACATATCTAGGTCTCGCTCATTTCTTTAGTTGAACAACCATCAGATTGATCCACTCAGACTCCTCAACAAGTTCTATTATACCTGCTTTCAACATCCTATCGAGCTCCTCCCTAATTTTTAGCTTATATATAGAGTTGAGGTGGTAGGGTCTATGCCGTACTGAATTCGCACCGGGTTTCAAAGTGACCTTCATCTCCCCTCACCCACTATACCCTTCATCTCTACAAAATTGTTGTGGAATAAGTATTGGTACTTGAAAAGTAGGTTGGAATTCTACCTAACAATCTCTTCGTCCCAATAATCTCCAATCACTGCGATCTTAGGATTGTCTTCGTCCCAATAATCTCCAATCACTTTGTGCATTTTCATGGGCTTCGTGTAGTTTGGCGCAGTAGAGTCCAATTATGATCTAGTTACCTTATGTTCCCTTTGGACTTTAGAATATGCATATCCCTAGGATCTTCCTTGTCATCAATCTCTTCTGCCACACCATAACACTACCATTTTCCTTGTGTTCTAACAATTTTAGTTAAAAGCGCAAAGTGATACCTCCTTCAGTGCAATCCTTGGTTCCGATGCAAATATTTTATCCTTAATGATTTGTAGTGCATCATATACTGATGCATCATCATATTCAAATTGAGAAGTCAATATAAGACTATGTTATTGTTGCCCAATCAATAGTAACTCGTCGTAACTACAACTACATATATCAATTTTGGGGCACAAAGTTTAATGTATGCACAAATTGGTGCAACCACTCAACATCTGGAATGCCTTCCTCTCTCCATTCTGTGACACACTTATCTAAATGAGTAAAAGGGGATTCCTTACCAATGTATTGTTCTTCGCACTCTACAACATCCAATCCAAACCATATCTAGAATAAGTGCCTGCAAAGATGCTAAATTTCTATGCGCCCCTTATGCATAGCCCACCAGGCCACGAGAGTAGCTTTGAAATTAATATCTAGCACTGGCAACCTAAGGTAATTTGGCACATGCACTTAAATCTTTAACAAAAGTAAAAACATTTGCCAACCCGTCAAAATTTGCAGGTTCCCAAACTTCTATTTCAATCCACAATACTGCATTGGTTATATATGCACATCTTCTCATGGAAACATCTTGCACACATTGCTGCCAATTCTCGAACACCTCATCCAAGTCCTACAAACATGAATTAATACATTACCAACTCAATGTACCATTTGTCATTGGGTTGACATAATCGTCGCGCCAAGTTGTTATGTTATAGATGTTATTGAGGTCTATTGTGTCAAATTCCTCTCTCACAAGTTCGATGTAGCGGTCCTCTTCCTTAGGGTCTAATGGCGCAACTACCCATAAATCTCCAACCTCATAAATCATCAGTCAGTCTTTCAAGTTAATAATGCCTTGATTGTCAAAATCCCATTGAATACCAAGCAATGCCAAATAAGGGTCTGCATTGTCCACAATCTCAATCACTTCAAAGTCCACCAGACTCCTTACTCCATTGGCGTTAACTTCAACATCTGCTAATCGTCCAATAGGAAATATGCTATATTGAAGGCAAGATGTAATTAAATCAACGAATACACAAGCTTTGATTTGCCCATTAACTCCCATGTCCTCTTCAATAGTATATTTACATCAGAACTCAAATCTAATATTGTCCATATCATAGTCTGCAATTTGGGCACTAAACCTAAATTCTCTATTTGTGTGTCTCCTACGCAACACCTGCTTTATTATCCTTGGAGTACTTGTGCAGAACCAACTTCCTTCTCCTGCCCGTAGTGATCAGTTTTTTAATGCATGTAGTGATCAATCATCCTTTGCGATCTCTCCAAAGCATGTTAAACCTTCATTAGATCTAAACAACTTCTAAAAAAGTTTTGGATGGGGCTTACCTCCCCTGAAGTCACTTCAGGTGAGGGGTTGTGATAGATCGATGGGATATCATAAACTAGTGGCCCTTGTGGCTATCTCGTCGAGCTTGACGCACCTCATTCTGCTGCCGAGAAATCTCTTCTTGCCTCGTTATAGGTTTGTAATTCTTTGTTGGGATCAAACCTCAGGGGAGGCTCTGTAGCCTTCCAAATGTTGATGAATCTAGGGAAAGATAACATTAATGATTCTTCTAACTACGATAACTGCTTGTGATGTATTTTTAATTTGTTAGGATTATCTTCTTATTATTATTATTATAGTGTGTTCCTTAATCATCAAACAACTATCAAAACAAGAAGATCGACAAGATACAAGTACACCAGATCTACGCTCCAACCTAGGGCAAAACCTCTCCTCTTGAGAGGAAAACCCTTTAATCTCTTCTTATAAGTTCTTTATTGACGAATACCAAGACCTTTGACCAATATTGAAGCCCTTCCAAGACCAAGATCAACTTCTCAATAATGTGCTTGCCTTACTGCTTTCCAAACCCAGCAAAATCTCATCCTACTGCACTTCTTCGATCTCCAGCCACAGATTTTTGGCCCTAACTGCACATCTACAACTTCGGCACCTAGCAGCAACTATTGTACTCGAGCGTGTGAGCTAGAACTGTTGATTTCTGGTAGCATCGGATGTTATCTAAGTCTGAAAATTCGCAGGGAGGCTTAGACACATGCATTCTCCAAATACCCAAAAATCGTTTTGGGAAATTCCACCAAGAGATAGTTTTATTAAAATAATTAATTATTTTTAACGGGACCCTAAGTCTAAACTTAGGAAATTAAAATAATTAATGGGTATTAATCTAGACTGTGGGTGTAACTTCTAGAAGAAGACGAGGATCAAGCCAACATGATTAAGTCGCTGATTAGAATTTAATCTAGGTCGTTTGCTGTCCAACATAAAGATATAAGAAGAGGCTTGAGGGGCACTTGGAGAACACACACAGAGAAGATCAAAAGTATGATTTTCTGAAACAAGGCAGCTGCCGGAGAGATTTTTGGCAGTGATCTTTTGCAGAGAGGGGTCGGGATAGTATCTGGTAAGGAGTATTTTCCTGGGCCAGAGAGTACAAGGTAGAGAGGACAGAACGACATCCAGAGAGAGGTTGACACTAGGCCACACAGTGCTAATGTAGTGACAGCGCAGAGCCTAGAGGGAGATCGAATTTCCTGCTGAGGTTATCGAGTTTCAAAAGTCGGGAGCTGAGGTGTGAGACCGAGAGGCTGGAAATTGAAGTTTCTACGCAGCAAAGGATCAGAAGGAAGAGCAACGCAGTCCCCAGCAAAGGTGACACAGTAACTGCGTAGGGTTACGCAGTTCTGCACAAAGGCCAACGCAGAAGGGACGCAGGGCCTCTTTCCAATGAGATCAGGGTCAAATTCTTTCAGTGATAGGGTGAGAGCATCTCACTACTTGTTTTGTCCAGTTTTTCCCTTTATAGGATACCCAGTTGTGCATCCAACAAATTGTACTCATAAATTACTACTGCTTAATAATAAAACCCTCAACGTTGTTGCACCGCTTTTCCCGCATTGGGTTTTTCCGGGGACATTTGTCCAAAAATAATTGTGTAGATGTGTTGTATCTCTTTCTTGTTCAATTTCTTATTTTCGCTTATAATTTAAATGGTGTAGACTACAATGTCTTAGTTTCGACATTTACTGTAGGAAACAGTAAGTAACTTGATTCAGAAATTAACAAGTAGAAGAAACTTAATCAGTTGTCGTAGTAGAAATTTGGGCATCCAAATTTTCACATGGTATCAGAGTTGCAGGTGAAACAAGAGAGCAGTGCCAAAAGAGCCCAGCACTGAAGGAAGAAGGGAAGTTGAAGTGTTGCATAGGCAACAAATCGAATCCCTAAGGAGTGTGTAGTTCAAGCCAGGAGGGAAAGATTTTCACGGTAAATCTTTATCTGAGTGAGTCGACAGAGAGGTAAGGTTTCCAAATCGAAATATATCAGCGTCAGAGGGAGCAGCACAACAAAAGCTTCAACGAAGAAGGTGTTTCTAGTGGGACACAGTTTTTCTGTAGGCAGTTGCTGGGCAAAAAAATGTCAGAAGGAAGAAGAGAGACACTTTAGGGAATTTGTTCCTCAGAGAATTCATAGCCAGGGAATTCGAATTCTCATTTGATAAGCAACAACGAAAGAGAGGAGGTCATTCGACGTTTCATTTGGCAGAGATGGCAACCAATGGACTTAGAGATCATGATAGGTTGGATGGGGCATCCAACTATGTAATCTGGAAAGCAAGGATGTCATGCCTTCTGATGAGCATTTTCTCAAAGTCTATGTCGACCGCGTGGTAGATGAGCCTGCGGATCCAGATCCACTCAAGAAATACAAAGGAGAAATGGCGAAGACAAAGAGAATGATCCTCGATGGAGTAAAGGATCATATACTCTATCACATCGCTGGTAGAAACACTGCCAAGGAGATGTGGGATGCATTGTCGACACTGTATCAAGGATCTTTCGAGTAGCGAAAGATGTACTTGGAGCAGAAGATGAGGTCTATGCAAATGCAGAAGGGGAAACACATTGATCCGTCCTTGCAAAGCTTCAGGAGACCCGAGATGAGCTGGCAGCTGTGGGGTCAACACCTCAAGGTTCTGAGATGGTAAGACTGGCCTTAAATTCAGTATTTGAGGAGTGACAAGTCTTTGTCCAGAGTATCCTGGGGAAGGGGACTTTGCCAAATTGGGATGAGATGTGGGCAACTCTTAAGCAAGAGGAGCCGAGGAGAGACTTAGTCAAGTATAAACTTGATGGAATCAGTAGCAGTGGGTCGAAGCCTAAGGAGGAGGAAGAGAATGCAGTGCTGGCATCCAAGGGGCAGCAGGAGCAATGGAAGAAGAAGAAAGATGTTTCGAAGATCAAATGCTTCAAGTGTGGTGAACTTGGTCACTACGCAAAATAGTGTTCTCTCAGAAAGAAGGACAAAGATGAGAAGCATGATCCAAAAGTTGTTGCCGCGACGATCAAGGAGGATGAGTTTTCCATGACAGTTGAGATACCTCCAGGAGGGAGGTGGGTGGACTTAGAGTTGTAAGTAAAAAGAGCTACAAATGGGCAATATCCTTGATAACTCCACCTCTCAGATCAATTCCTTGCCATGGGAAACTAGATCAGAAGTAGCAGGATGGATGTTAAGTTATGGTACGTTCTATGCTCAGAGAAGTTTACTTATTTTTCTTATTACTATCCACAGATTAGCAATCACATGTACATTAAGTAAAGTGCAGATAGAACATTAAACGATCGACAAGAAACAAGCCAAGACAAGAGACACAAGATGTGGCGGCTAGCCGGGGACAAACCCCAATATGGGGAAATCCTTTGATGAAATCTTCTTTTATCTTCAATCATTCAATAAAGAGAAATAGTACAAAAATCTGATTTATATTAGCAGCAGCAAACCCCAGATCAACCCTAAACTAGGGCAGTCAATATCTGTCAAACCAGCGGTCGGATCACCTTGATTCCTTCACCAAAAAATGCGGCCTTCCAAAGAGAGTTAGCTTCACTTACTGCGCAGTCCAGACAGAGAGAATGCTGGTCAACGCTGGTCAAAGTTTTGCTCTGCAGTTTGTAAACCCTAGAAAACTGCGTCCTTCCTTCCCACGTATGAGAGAGAGACCTTTCTGCGTAGGAGAGAGAGAGAGACTCTTTTCTGCGCAGGAGAGAAAGAGGGATAGATGAAAAGTGTGTCCAAATGAGGAGGAGACATCTGTATTTATATGCAAATGTTGATGATGAATAGACGCGTCTGTTGGGCTTCTGCACCTACATAAGTTGCTGGCCAACTTTGACAGTTAGTCCATAATGAAAAATAAATTCATATCTCCATAAATACTTATCGGAATTAGATGATATTTAGATCAATCCTACACCTCTCTACGAGAGGAATATAGTAAAAATATTATCATCCATGAATAAGGTGACCCACATGAAGTTTGGCCCTAGTTGTCAATTTTAACACTTCCTCTCAACTAGGGAGAACTTCATCTGCAATCTGCCAGACTGTCACTACTGTCCATCCATCAAATGCACTATCCTATATGGCTTGACCCTACTTGCTCTACTCTGCTTTGCTTTGCTCTGCTCTGCTTTGCTCAAATTATAAAGAAGAAAAAAGGATCGAGGATGTATCATACCATCCTCCACTGACCCAAAGTCAATCTCAAAGTGTGTACCACTCTCACTGGTCCCAAACTAGTATCATTGATCTCAGATCAATGAAGGTCATCCTAGCATAGGGAGTACGGTAGATACAACGATGCGTCCATTGGTACTACTATGGTCCCTGTTGTCGCACAGATTGTCACGACAATGCTCAGACAAGGGGCTGTCACCCTGATCCCCGATCCCTCCATTTAAGCCGCGTCTCCCGAGGCTAAGGGGGGTAGACCCTATGGGATGAATGAAGACCAACTGTGGACCAGTTGCGTTGGGAGACACAACAAGGCAATTTAGCACCTGATTGATTTTAGGAATTAATGGACCAGTGCCTTATGGAGTTAATGATTAAATGATTATTTATTAGATGTTGCAGTAATATGAACTTTGTAAAACAATCATTTATCATCAAGTAAACCAAGTGATGCAAGATGCACAATGCTTAACAATGTTCCAGCAATTAAATTTATAAAGGTTGAACATATTAAACCATGAAATTTAAATGCTAACCATCACTTTTATAGAGCTAATATTCAAATGAGCATTTCAGCACATTTAACCACATAAAAAATAATAAATATTAATCCCACATCAAAAATCTATTAGCCTTAGCGAAATATACCAAAATTTGGAAACATGACAAAATATTGTTGAATTGAGGCTCTTCTGTGATCCATAATAGTTATAAGTAGAACTTCAGCGTAAATCACATGAAGAAAGACATTTGTCGATGCATTCCGAACCAACCAGTGTGGTTCATCTTCAGGACAAGTTGAAGAAACAGATCCAGCGTTGCATGTTAAATAGTCTGAGCAGAGCCTCCAACGGCTATCTTGACCAATGGCTAATTTTGACTTAGGGACCGGAGTCAAAAAGTCAAATTGATAATTTAATGGGAGTTAGTTATCATCGATTACCATACCTTAAAATATATAAATGAAATAATTAACATAAATATGCTAAGACTAAATGCAACACAAAAATAATTCAACTTTTTTTTTTTTTTTTTGAAAATTCTAAAATGAGAACAACTATTTTTAATGATTTTATATTTTTATATTTTTTTATATATATATAATTTTTTAATTAAATGAAAAAACTAAACAAAATAACTCAAAATCTTAAATATTAATCTAATCTAATTTAAACCAAATTTAATCTAAAACCATTAAAGGAACTTTTTTTTTAAATAAATAAATAAAATTTAAATCTAAATAAATCTTTGAAGACTAACCCTTTTAAAATAAAATTTAAATCTAAATAAATCTTTGAAGACTAACCCTTTTAAAATAAAATTTAAATCTAAATAAATCTTTGAAGACTAACCCTTTTTAACCTCTTTTTTTTTTAATGAAATTTTTTATTTTTCATGAAACAAAACTAAAAAATGTCTAATTCTAAAATCAAACCCTAAGCTAAACTAGGACTAAAATCAAAATCTAAGTATATAACAAAATGAAAATCTAATAAAAATCAAAGTCCTAAACTAAACTTGAATATAAAAAAAACTTAAATCAGATCTAGAAAAACTTTATTTTTTATTTATCAAAATAGACCAAAGCATTTAAATCAAAAATGAAACTAAGACTAAAACTAAAACCTAAATACATAAACTAAAAATGAAATTAGAAGTAAAGTTGAAATCTAATGAAATAAAGAAATATATACATCCTAATAAAAAACTAAAACAACACACATATCATAAAAAGAAAAATAAAAATAACATATGCTAACCCTAAGATTAACTAAAATTTTATGCCTCCCTTTTTATTTTTAAAACCAAATTAAAATCAGAAAAGAGAAAGAAATAAACAAAACTAAATCAAAATTTTTTATTTTATCGTTTTTTTTTTAATTAACACACATTTCATTAGGGAAAAAAAAAGATACGATTAATCTAAAAACCAAATGCTATCCAACTATACTTACACTGACCCTAAGCATGAAATCAAAACAAAAAAAATCAGAGTGTTGTGTGTGCATGCAAGTAAAGCGACTAAGAGAAGACCTCGACGGCCAAGGGCCGAATGGCTATGGAAAAGGCTGCGGCTAGAGCAGCAATGGAAGCTGCGGATGATAGACTCAAAGGCAGCTTGCAGGAAGGGTAATTAAAATGGCAGCAAGGAGAGAAGACGAGTTGGAGCTGCAATGAGGGAGAACAATGCAGGTCAAAAATGTTGAGGGGGAAGCCACAGGTAAAGGGAAGGGAGAAACGTGGATATGGGAGAGAAAAACGCAGTGTATGGCAGCAGTTTCAAACAGATCAGCAGCGTAGCATTTAGGAACAGCGAGGCGAAAAGAATGCTGGAGGAATAACGTGAAAAAGATGTTGTTGTTGGAATATGCTGGGCAATGAGCAGATATAGTTGTGGGATTTGGTATACGGCTAGAGCAGTGGGTAATGGCAATGAAGTGCTGCATAGGAATGGGAAGGAGATGGAAATATCGCAGGCCTGGTAGCGTGGTTTCAATGTTTTTTGCAAGTGCGCGTGGATAAGGGCAGCGGATGCGTTGGCAATAATGGACACAAGGATTTGGGGGTGGCTACAGCAGCAAGAAAAATTTTCTAAATCTGCCAGAATGATAAAAACAATCTTGAAACCCTCAGAAAAATATTTGAATTCCAGAAAACAGATTTCAAACATGTACTTTGGATTTTTTTTTTAATGAAACCCCAGGCAACAGTGAAAAATGAAAATGCAGGTAGGAAACTCGTAGCCCAGAAACTTGATTGAAATTTTAAATCCTTCTTGCTCCAGATTCCCTGATGGAAACCCTGAAAAATTTTCAAAAAATCTGTACTTGCAACCTGCAATGGCAAAAAACAGAACACCCAAAGATAATATATGCAAGGGTTAAACCTAAAAGGAAACCCAAAAACCAGCTAAAGAATTACAGTATTTACAAATTGAAGGCTCTAGGTAGCCAGATTTATCGCTATGCCACAGAAATATTTTCAGAATTTAAAATTTAATATGATGTGCTTCAGAAAACCCTTCATGCATTCATAAAAAAAAAAAATTAAATGATAAGCCCAGGATTAAAACTAACTGGGCTCTTTCAGAAAACGCAATCTGGGAGTTGGTTGGTTCAGCCGAGAACTTCCCCAAATCCCTGGTAGTCTAAAACAAAAAGATTTCCTGCACAGCTTAAAACCAACCATTAACATAGAGAGAGAAAATAACAGTGAAATTCAGATCAAATGGAGATACCTGTCATTATGTTTCAGAAATTAAACTATCATTCAAACCTTAGAGATCAGACAAGATACCTGTGCCTAAATCAATCTTCATCAAGCTATTATCAATGGCTGAAAATAAAATTATGCATAAAAATAAAACATCTTACAGCATTTCTAGAAGAGTAACACCAGCGAAATTTTCTACCCCAAAGTCTTTCTTTATTGCACAAAAAAATGACTACAAGAGAGCATTCTTTAGCACAAGACTTTAAGATTCAATCTGATCTAAAATGACCCCTAACACCCTATTTAAAGGAAAATTTCCCAACGGCTAGTTCGAGTGATCCATGTCAAACTAATCTCGACCGTCGATGAGAATCAAAATCCCTTTCAGTCTCATCTGTCGAAATTTTAAATGCATTTAATATATTAAAAAATTGAAATTCTGCATTTATTTACTCAAAAATTTGACTTATTATTATTTTATTTTTTTAATTATTATTATTTTTTAAATTTTTTAATTTTATTATATTTTATCTTTTTTTTTTTTTTTTTTTTTTTTGATCCTCGAACTTAGCCTTTGGAAAAATCACCTAGGAGCTAGGATTTAGGACTTATGAGGGGATTAAAACATTTTCTAACCTTCAAGACACTTTACATCATGACTTTTACAATTTTACATCTCAAGGGGGAAAACCCATTTGACATAGACCCTCATAGACCACCTAGTTCTGCGACACAAACATAATCTAGCAAACCAAGCAACTTGTAATAACCTAACCAAATAGTTAGAATTATTTCCAAATTACTTTTACATAGACCCGAAGCACACTAGGATTCACCTAAGATTCCAATGACAAAATTCATTCCGGCTGTGGGGTTAACCTAAAGGAAAACTCTGCCGATCATGGATCGGTGAGACAAAAAACCTTCCGAAACGTAGATTATCACTAGAAAATTAGGTTTTCCTAGGCAATTTACATACATGACTCAGATCTTCTAAGATTATTTACAATCTACACATGCAGACTGGGTTTCCAAAACAATATGATTGGGTTGATGACGACAGTCGAATGGCACGGACATATCGATCAAGCGTTATCCCTTCTGCGAAAAAGGGGGTGTACTGCTATGGGTAGTTGACACATAGCAGTCAACAGTCCCTATCCTCATTTCCCTGCTCATTGATCAGATGAGAGGTATTTCCCAGGAGTCCTACACTGCATGGGTAGGATGCCTCGAAAGGAGAATTAATCATGCTGTCCACAGGAGAGCGAATCATCCTGTCCAGTGGATGCCACAGAAAACTAATCATCCTGGTCCACCGGAGAACGAATCATCTTATTCCACAATTGCCATGGAGAACACATCATCCAGGCCCACAAGAGAACTAATCATCCTATTCTATAGTCGCCACGAAGAACGAATCATCCTGGCCCATAGGAGAACTAATCATCCTGTTCCATAGTCGCCAAGGGGTGTCACAAGGGAAGGTTGAACCTTTTACCCTGTACAAAGTGCACCAACAGGGGATGGTGAGTCACCCTATGGTCACATGTCGCTCCAGGAAGTATCCCGCGCCCCCCTGGAGCTCCCAGAACTCAGTACATCATACTTGACCCTCAACAGAGGGTCTCTGAACAACACCAAGTCATTCTCGGAAAGTCAGGAATTTGACCTTTACTAGGGGCTTTGTCAAAATGCCGGTGAACTGTTCATCTGTACCGATATGTTGGAGCCTTATTTCTCCTTGCTGCACCATATCTCGAATATAGTGGTATCTGATATCAATATGCTTGGAGCGATCATGAAATATAGGATTTTTTGATAAGCGGATCCCGCTCTAGTTGTCACATAGAATCACGGTGGTATACAATGTAAATCCAAATAGCTCACTGAAGAGCTTTCGCAACCAGACTGCCTCACAGGAGGCCATGCTATCAGCAATATACTCTGCCTCGGCGGTGCTCAAAGCCACCGACTTCTACATCCTGCTCATCCAGGATATCGAAGCAAATCCCAAGGAGAAACAACACCGGAAAGTGCTCTTACGGTCCACCACACTGCCTGCCCAATCAACATCAGTATATCCAAGTACTCTCACATCTCCGGCAATGTATCTTAAGCCATAAGTAATTGTGCCACAAATATATCTCAACAGATTCTTGGCACCAATCTAATGTATGTGGTGAGGTTCAACCATATGTTGACTCAACGAGTTGACTGCAAAGCATATATCTGGACGGGAGTTCACTAAGAACATTAATGCTCCGATGAGTTGACGATACTCGGTGGCATTTCGTAAAACAGGTCCAGCAACACTACGGCTTGACTTTTTGAAGTCAAGCTCCATTGGGGTAGCTATGGGCTTGCAGTCCACCATATCGAATCTTTCCAATATCTTCACCACATATTTTCCTTGAGATAGGAAAATTTCCCCTGGCTTTTGCCAAACTTCAAGTCCTAGGAAATAGTGCATCAGTCCTAGGTCCTTCATTTCAAATTCAGAAGCCAACTCCCTCTTACATTTGTGAATGAGAGGGTCTGCAACTATTAGAAAGAGGTCGTCAACATACAACACTAGTAAGAGAGGTTTGTCATCTTCAACCTTAAAGTAAAGGTTAGGATCGACTTCACTCCTAGTGAATCCCAGCTTCATCAAGTACCTATCGATCCTCTCATACCATGCTTGGGGTTCTTGCTTCAACCCATCAAGGGCCTTCTTCAACCTGCACACATGAGATTTTGGATCATAAGTCTCAAATCCTTCGGGTTGCTCCACGTAGACCTCTTCTTTGATTGAACCATGCAAGAACACGGTCTTAACATCCATCTGATGTAGGTTCCATCCTTGTGAAGCCACAAGAGCTATGATCGAGCGGATGGTGGTATATCTGGCAACAGGTGCAAATATCTCGTCATAGTCTATACCTTCCTTCTGGGAGAAGCAACAAGCGACAAAACGAGCCTTATACTTTTCCGTACTTCCATCAGCTGCATGCTTTATCTTGTAAATCCATTTAGAAGTGACAATTGTCTTGTCGAGGGGTCTGGGAACCACTTCCCAGACATCACTCTTCATAATAGACTCATATTCTTCGGTCATAGCGTCCTTCCATACTTGATGCTTGATGGCATCTGAGAATAGTGAAGGCTCATTTTGAATGATCGTGCTCATGATGGTCAGGTATCCCTGATACCTGTTTGGTTTCTTACTTTCACGGAAGGTTCCTTAGGGTGCAGTGTGTTCTTCAGCATCATCAAGTGTCCCCCTAAGCCATGAAGGCCTCTTCCTAGAAGAGGAAGGCTCAGGTAGACGAGGATCAATAGGATCCATGGGTTCTTCCACATCAGGCATTGTTTCATCATCTTTTTCTTTCGGTTCCCTAGTGTCAGCTTCTTGAGAGCTCCTCACAGTAGGAAGATTGTTCACCTTGCTGAGAGCCATATCTGCGTCAAAGGTGACATCATGACTAATCACGACTTCCCTTTGACCGGCTACATAGATTCTATAGCCCTTAGTATTTTCACTATAGCCTACAAAGATTCCTTTCTTTCCAAATGCATCCAATTTATTCCTTTTCTCTTTCAGCACATGAAAATATATAGGGCTTCCAAAAATTCTAAAATGAGATACATTAGGTTTCTTACCAGTGAACATTTCCTCAGGAGTTTTGGAACCCAATGCTTGATGGGGGCATCGATTTTGTACATATACGGCGGTGTTTGCAGCTTCGGCCCATAGAAACTTCGGAAGTCTTTGATCATGGAGCATAGCATGGATAACTTCCACAATCGTACAGTTCTTCCTTTCCGCCACACCATTCTGTTCAAGAGTGTATGGTGTAGTAGTCTCCCTCTTAATGCCAGCCTCTTTACAAAAGTCATGAAACTCATTAGATTCATATTCAGTCCCATTATCAGTCCTTAAGATCTTGATCTTATTTTCGGTTTCATACTCAATCAAGGCTTTGAAGTGTCAAAACCAAGAGAACACTTCATCCTTCTTTTTCAAGAAGTATATCCAAGTCTTGCGAGAATAGTCATCTGTAAAAGTGAGGTAATATGAATATCCTCCCAAGGAGTTCACAGGCATCATACCAGATATGTCTGAGGGAACTAACTGCAATATATCTGAGGTCTTGTTTTGACTTGAGGGGAGTGGTCCCCATTTTAGCTTTCCTTCGGCACATCCGGGACATACACCTCCTTACTCTAATGTAAACTCGGGCATCCCGGTCACCATTTTTCTTACATCAGGTAGAGCTTTATAATGAAGGTGAGCAAACCTCTGATGCCATAGTTCGGACTGAAGATATGTGTCACAAGACATGACACCTAGCGGACTTCCTCCGACCTGATATAATGAATCAACTCAAAACCCAAGAGTGAAGGCATCTTTAATATTGTTTTTCCATACACGTACCTTGCCATCGCTGAAAGCCACCTTGTAGCCTTTGTCTTCTATTGCCGAAATGGACACCAGGTTCTTTTTGAGATCAGGTACATATAATACATCTGTAGGTGGATTGTATTACCTTGATTCAATTTAAGAGAGACATTGCCTAAACCTTTCACGGGATATTTCATATTATCTCCAAGGACAATTTCCAGGTTGGTTTCTTTCTCTATCAGATTATGGAGAACTTCTTTATAACCAGTGAAGTGCCTTGAGGCACCACTATCAATAAGCCAATTTCCCAACGAGTCTGGAGGAGCAGAGGTAGATAGAGCAAATGGTAGATAATATTCATCCTGCTTATTGTCAACAGTGTTAGATTCATACCTGGAATTTCTTGCCTTCTTGAATGGTTGTCCTCTTCCTTGATTTCCAACACTCCTTTTACCTCGGCCATTTGACCTGCCATTTCTTTGATTGCCTTGAGAGGGATTTTGATCATCATCCTGGTCTGAGTTCCTTTTATCAGGACACTCCCTTACATAATGACCTAGTTTATTGCAGTGGTAACATCATCTTTTTCTTCCACCCTTTGGTCCAGCCTTTCCTTTGGATTTAGCCTCGGAATTGTTTCTTCTTTTAGCATGAGAAGAAAAGGTAGCAGGATGACCTTTAAGTGTGGGCATTTCCTGTTCGTCCATCCTTGCTTCTCTTGAATGCATCTTGCCATTAATTCCTCAAATCCAAGAATTACATTATTGTTAAGGAGAGTAGTCTTGAATATATACCATTAAGATGGTAGTCCTCCAAGAGTTGTGAGTGCCATTTCCCTGTCAAGAATTACTTCCCCAATAGATAGGAGATCGTTCTTAATTTCGGTGATTCTTAAGAAATATGCTTGCATATTTTCATCTTTGCCCTTCTTAATTTCCTTCAGCTTATTTCTAAGAAACAGAACTTGATTTGCATCATTAACTTTAAATAAACTCACCAATCTATCGTAGATTTCGTTGGATGTGTTCAGCTCAGAAACATAGGCCACCAAGTGCTTGTCGATAGAGTCCCGGATGATCTTCTTTCCTTTGACTTCTCCCTTGGTCCACTTGTTCCTAGCAGCAGCAGATGCATTTGATGGAGGCTCAACAACTTCGCTTCTCACCTGGTCCAACACTTCTTGTTCTTCTAATGTTAGATCGAGAGACATCTTCCATCCGCGGTAGTCAGACTTCTCACGGAGTTTGTCTTCAGCAGGGAAGTGTGTTGAGGACTCCATAGTTCTTTTTAGATAGCCTTGCCAACCTTCTCTTCGGTGATTGCTCTTGCTCTTGCTTGGGCTTTGTCTTTACCTCGGCTCTGATACTATGTTAAGTTATGGTATGTTCTATGCTCAGAGCAGTTTACTTATTTTTCTTATTATTATCCACAGTTTAGCAATCACATGTACATTAAGTAAAGTGCAGATAGAACATTAAATGATCGACAGAAAACAAGTCAAGACAAGAGACACAAGATGTGGTGGCTAGCCAGGGACAAACCCCAACATGGGGGAACCCTTTGATCAAATCTTCTTTTATCTTCAATAATTCAGCAGAGGGAAATAGTACAAAAATCTGTTTATATCAGCGGTAGCAAACCCTAGATCAGCCCTAAACTAGGGTAGTCAATATCTGTCAAATCGGCAATCAAATCACCTTGATTCCTTCACCAAAAAATGCAGCCTTCCAAAAAGAGTCAGTTTCACCTATTGCGCAGTCCACAGAGAGAGAATGTTGGTCAACGCTAGTCAAAGTTCCGATCTGTTGTTTGTAAACCCTAGAAAACTTCATCCTTCCTTCCCACGTGTGAGAGAGAGACCTTTCTGCGTAGGAGAGAGAGAGACTCTTTCCTGCGCAGGAGAGAGAGAGAGAGATGAAAAGTGTGTGTCCAAATGAGGAGGAGACATCCTGTATATATATGCAAATGTTGATGATGAATAGATTCATTTGTTGGGCTTCTGAGCCTACATAAGTTGCTAGCCGACTTTGACAATTAGTCCATAATCAAAAATAAATTCATATCTCCATATACCTATCGAAATCGGATGATCTTTAGATCAATCCTACACCTCTCAGCGAGAGGAATCTAGTAAAAATATTATCATCCATGAATAAGGTGACCCACATGAAGTTTAGCCCTAGTTTCCAATTTTAACAATGGACCAGTGTCAGTTGGTGCAAAGGATGCCAAAGTGACAGTTGCAGTGGCTAGCAACACTAGAGACTGAGCAACGCAGAGCAGAGTTGGTTGTAGTGCAGTTGGCATAGAGCAGAGGTCAGCAACAACAAAAAGGCTTCAGAGGGTCAACGTAGAGATTAGCTGCAGTCAAACTCCAGCAACGAGATGCATCATATTGAACACTTGTTCAATAATTTGGGATGCTTTTTCGTTATTGATGCAATAACAACAACAATTGGAGAAGGTTGCAGTGCAAATGCAACATTGGCAGTGGCAGTCCCAGTAGCAACACGAATGCAGAATTGAGAGGGAGGGTAGTATGGATGTAGTATTACCAGTGGCAAAGTCAGCAACAGTACAGATGCAACATTTGCACAATTGTTGGTGCACAGTGATGTCAGACATCAACAGCACAGAGGGTGATGTTACAGAACAGGGTGATGCTTCAGCAGGTTGCATTGCTAGAGCACATTCCTTGTTAAGAGGGAGTGTTAATTTCTGATAGCATCGAATGTGCTCTAAGTATCAAAATTTGCAAGGAGGCTTACACACATGGATTCTCCAATACTCAAAAATCGTTTTGGGAAATTCCACCTGGAAACAGTTTTATTAAAATAATTAATTATTTTTAATGGGACCCTAAGTCTAAACTTAGGAAATTAAAATAATAAAAGGGTATTAATCTAAACTATGTAACTTCTAGAGGAAGACGAGGTTCAAGCCAGAATGATCTAAGCCATTGATTAGAAGTTAATCTGGGTTGTTGGTTGTCCGACAGAAAGATATAAGAAGAGGCTTGAGGGGAACTTGGAGAACACACACAAAGAAGATCAAAAGTTTGATTTTCTAGAGCAAAGCAGCCGTCGGAGAGATTTTCGTTAGTGATTTTTTGCCGAGAGGGGTAGGGATAGTATTTGGTGAGGAGTATTTTCCTAGGCCACAAAGTACAAGGCAGAGAGGACAGAACGACGTCTAGAGAGAGAGGTTGACGCTGGCCCACGCAGTGCAGACACAGCGACAGCGCAAAGCCTAAAGGGAGATCAAATTTCTTGCTGAGGAAATTGAGTTTCAGGAGTTGGGAGCCCGGGTGTGAGATCGGAATGCTAGAAATCGAAGTGTCTGGGCAGAAGAGAATCCGAAGAAGGAGCAACGCAGTCCACAGCAAAGGTGACGCGTAGGGTTGACACAGTTATGTGTAGAAGCTAACGCGGAAGGGACGCAGAGTCTCTTTCCAACGAGATTAGGGTCAGATTCTTCCAGTGACAAGGTGAGAGCATCTCACTACTTGTTTTGTCTAGTTTTTCTCCGTATAGGATACTCAGTTGGGCATCCAACGAATTGTACTCGGAACTTACTATTGCTTAATAATAAAACCCTCAGAGCTACTACACCGGTTTTCCTGCATTGGGGTTTTCTGGGGACATTTGTCCAAAAATAACTGTGTAGATGTGTTGTATCTCTTTCTTGTTCAGTTTCTTGTTTCCTCTTATAATTTAAATGGTGTAGACGGCAGTGCATTAGTTTCAATATTTACTGTAGGAAATAGTAAGTAACTTGATTCAGAAATTAACAAGTATGAGAAACTTAATTAGTTACTGCAATAGAAATTTGGGCATCCAATTTTTCACAAGAACTGCTCCTTTTTGACCTCGAGCTGCCTCACTTGACCTAATTTGACTTACGAAGCTCGAAGGGGACTTTGTTGGCCCTTCTTACAGCTCGTTTCCATCAGATCGAACTCTCACAAGGAAACCCTAACAAGACTGCAAAAACCCTAGTGAAAAGTTGTAGAATTTCAACCCTTCCCTTCGCACGTGTGGAGAGAAAATGTTAATTTTAGGTATGTTCTATGTTGAGAGCAAATTTACTTCAATTTTCCATATTAGCTCAATATCAATTCTAGATTAACAATCACATTTAGCATGAAAGCAAAATGCAGATAGAACATAAACATACATCACAAAAAACAAGCCGAGACAAGAGGACACGAGATGTGGTGTCAGCCAGGGACAAACCCCAATGTGGGGAAACCCTTCATCAATTCTTCTTATGTTCTTCAATAGATCAACAGAGAGAGAGATAGTACATATACATCAGAAGTCAACACTTTGACTTGAAAAGATAAGAGTAGAGATCTTCACCATGAAGATAACATAGTGAGGTAGTTGATTTGAACTCAGGGGAAAGCATATTCCTTCAATCGATCCTCCAAGGTGACTCAATCACCATGTTGCACCCATCACTGTGTTGCACCCAATCACTGAGCTTCTCTCATCATTATGTTGCTCCCTATGGTGGCCACAACCACCACCCTATTAAAACATGCTCTGATGGCAAATTTTGAATGGGTCACCTAGAAGTTCGATCTTTCATCTTTCCAAATGATCTGTTTTATCCCAAGGATTTTAACTCTTTGCCGAGTCAATTTTTCAATGCCTAATGGCTAAGCCCCTTGAATAAACCTCTACTGCATGGTTCATTCATGACCCAGCCTAGCCCTTCATTCATTCCCTTCATCAGGACTTTTCAATCTTCATAAGCATTCATGATACATTTATGCCCGCACATATAATCACCCCACCCTTATTATAATCGTTTGTGTGCTTAACCCACACAATCTTCCATCGCGTCTTTATTCCCATCATAACTCTTTATAATGGGAATACCATGCAAAATGCACATAACACTCCTTTTCGCTTATCGCATGCAACATTGGCGCGCAACGCGT
Organism: Pinus taeda; assembly: GCA_000404065.3. Lineage (NCBI taxonomy): Eukaryota > Viridiplantae > Streptophyta > Pinopsida > Pinales > Pinaceae > Pinus > Pinus taeda. Next base: position 305,184 of record APFE030000670.1, read on the forward strand.
ACCATGAGGCACTGGACCCGACGGCATTATAAACCATAATTTATATATTTAGAGTCTGGAGCTCGTCGCATGTCGCAATCGGCAGTGTCCATGGCATGTACATAAAGCGCAGTTCGATATGGCGAACCCTCCGGGGCTATTAACCTCAGCACATATGTATTTCGAGACCGCCTCCCAGTCGCTTATCGCAATCAGCGGAACCCGGGGATCCTATATAAAATACAATGCGATATGGCAGACCTGCCGTGTTATTAAATATAACATATATATATATATATATATATATATATATCGGGTCCGGCCTAATCGCATATCGCAATCGACGGAGCCCTAGACCTGTGCATATTGCGATATGTGATATGGCGGACCCACCGCTGATTATAGGCTCCAGTGTATAATTTTTGAAGTCCGGCTGTACAGCCTGGCTATGGCTTTTTCACGTATATTCCTGTGTATTCGATAAAAGGTTGTGGTCGCGATTTTTAATGAAAATCTTATATGGAAAACCCAATAGGGTATAGGTTCCCATCTATAATCTTTCAAGTCCGAATTTCGGATCCAGTTCGGTGTTATGCAATGATTTTCAGTGTAAGTCGAATGTTATTTTTTTTAGCATTTTATCATATTGGTACAAGTATGACTGATGATTGGTTATCTCTGCAGGAGAGGACCAAGAGAAGGCAAGCGAGGTCAAAAAATGGATGCATAACCTTCAAGTATGACTCCAGATAAAAGATGCATGAGCGAATATAAAGAGTCACCTATGTGAATATGTTTTATTTAAAGATTTGGCTTCAGGCGTTGGCAGTCATCTTTCCAGGTGTTGCCTATGTATTCCGAAGGTTTGCTCCAAGTTTCATCATGAAGAGATGACACACAGTCATCCTCTTCTAATCAACATCTATTCATTTCACCAGGGAAATGAAGCACTCCAGTGACAAGAAACGCCTTCTACGTGTCAGCAGTGACACCAATGGTTCTACCTCTGTGTATTCTGATCGGTATATTGAAAAGAATAGGGGAAGACGAGGTGCCGGGGCCTGAGGCATATATATTACCTCCAGATAGGAGAGAAGGGCTTTTTTGTTTGGAGAAAACAATTTTGATTTATTGTGAATAAAGAGGATTGTTTGGTTCAACAAGGAGCATGTTGTTTCAGATTTATTTCCCTTTTCTCTCATATGTTTAGAATCGGTGTGTTGTCGCTGGTATAAAGACAAATGTGATTTGCTTTGCGCATATTGATAACTAGCAGTTCATGGTTATTCCTGATTATTTGAATGTAATTCAATAGCATTGATAAATCATGAAAGGTCATTGATTCCAAACTTTGTTAAACATCAGTGGCAAGCCAAGTTGCAAGAAACGCAGGGTAGGAGGCCATTCTTGTACAGAAATAGAAACGAAACCCTGAAACGCGTGTGGTACGACCGTGAAACACATTTTTGACCATACTGGCACGTTTCTCGATGCAGAAACGTGTTTCATGGCTGTACGATGCACATTTCCACTTGTAACTTTTGTTTTTTTTAATTTGTTTTCTAATTTATTATTAGGTTTTCCTAATGACTTCTAGTTGCTTCTAGATGCCTATCTAAAGTTATAAAAGTGAACTTTTGCCCTAATGTTGATATGAAGTTCATCAGGAAGTTTGAGGCATATGCAGTTCATGGTAATGTTAAATTCTTAAAGTAAAAGTGATATTCTCCTTTATTTTTCATTTTCGTCCTTTCTCCTTAACATTACCATGAAATGACTCAAGATGTTTGAGAGTGGTTTTGCCCTCATTGGATTTCATATGGAGAAAGTAGAATTTTAGATCTCACTCAAAATCCAGTAGACTTATCTGTTTTTCAGGATTTCAGGATTGGAGGGATTGCAATGTTTCCATTGGATTTTATCATGTACTACGGTATGGAACTTGTATTTAATCAAGAGAACCAAGCCCTCTATGCAGGGATGACTCCCAATAATCAAGAGCATATAGGGTACTAGAGTATGAAACTTGTATTTAATCAAGAGCACTAAGGTTGTTCAACTATGTAGGAGGAGACTCCCAATCAAGCACGAGACAAGAAATAGAAATTTCTCGTGGCTGATTTTGGATATTTCTATTTTCATTATGTGATCATTCATGAGTAAATGTGATGTAAATTTAGAGACTTATAGTTTATGCATTGACAATTGACAATTTTATCATAATGTAATAAATTAGAATGTATCATATATGCTTTATGATTGCATATATACATACATATATATATATTCGCATTTCCCCGTTTCCAAAATTTGGGGAGGTCGTGTTTCGTATCGGTTCCCGTTTTGGAAACTCGTACCCGTTTCCCCGTTTCGTGCAATCTTGGTTGCAAGGGTTATTTGTATGGAAAGGAATGTATATTCCTGTATAAGTAATCGGATTGTGATTAGGATTTAATACAACCTTGTTCTTATGTGGACCAGTAATTGATTCATTTGGACATGGAATCTATATATGATGTTTAGCCTCCTTTTGTTTTGCTCCTGCAGGATACATTAGGATAATTAGGACTAGATTAGAGTAGTTAGAAGTAGTGTAGATAGGACTTGATACACATAGGTTAGTTGTTTTCTTTGTTGATTTAATTGAAGTCTTCCTCCAAGAAGCAATCTTTCAACACCTATTACAGTTCACGGGGTCCTTTAAAACCCATTGGAACTAGCCACTCCAAATGAAAACAAATCTAATTGGGGTCTGTGATCGAGTTAGTTCCCCTTGTTGGTATAGCGAAAATTCGACATGTCAACAAATTGGTGCTAAAAGGAGGGTTGAACCGCCGTCCACAACTTTTTATGATTTCATCTATAAATTTCGCGCATGGACTCAAAAAGATTAATGCATGGATCGTGAAGGTCGAAAAGACCCTTCCTCTCATTCGGAAAAGCCTCATTTCGAAGAAGAGACACTGTGGGAGTATCTTGTCACTCAGGAACAACCAGTGAGAATACTTACTCAGGCTTACGCTCGTTCCCTCTCTCAGCTCCCCATCTTTCACTCTTTACCTCCAACAACTAAAAGAAATCCAAGGATCTATTCCATAAATGAAGAGACATCTACAACCGCGGCTTTTGAAGATATTGTGCTTGAATCCTTGCAAAGTATCGGCACTCCCTGGGAAGAAATTCCTGAAGATCCACTCTCTGAAGGTAATCCCTGGCCCGATTTGGGAAGTCTTAATAAAGAAAGCCTTGAAGAAACCTTCAACCAGAACATCATTATCCACAATATGGCTAACGTTCCTCTTCCAAGTGGGAATCAGCTTCAACCGGGTGGAAACCAACTCCCACCTCCTCCGGGAGCACTTCCTCCCTAGCTCGCTCAGGACGCCGTAGCAGTACCTGGGCAGCAGCATCCCTTACCTAAGAATGCAGAAAGAGTACTGCCTAAATTCGACCCTGAGAAGGGAGACACCGCTGATAACCATATTCACTCTTTCTTCCTAGTCGTGCGCATGTTAGGGGTAGCCGATGAAGATATAGTATGTCGCCTATTCCCTTTTACCTTGATTGGTGCAGCTTCCACATGGTACTTCAGCTTGAGAACCAGATCGATCACCTCGTGGGCTATCTTTCAACAGGCATTTTTAGACAAGTATGGCAATGACAAAACCCCTGTGGCCTTAGTTCTAGAACTATCCCGTTTGAAAATGGAAACCAAAGAAAAGGTCAAGGATTTTAACATCTGGTTCAACACCTTGTTCAACAGAATCTCGGCTAACGCTAGACCTATTGAGGAGGTGCTCATGGAATTCTACATCACTTCTCTCCCTGTCCCTAATGCGATGTGGGTCAAAAGGAGTAACGCACAAACCTTAGAAGGTGCTATCGATGAAGCAGTAAAAGTCGAGAATGAAATTCTCAGTCTCACAGCATGCTATCATACAACCGGAGAAAAGAAAGCCTCTCAAGCATCTAAGAAGAATAATGGGAGTGATAACAAAGGGGTTGAAATCAAAGAAAAGGATACCACAGATATAGAAGGTTTGCATCGGATCATTAAGAAGTTGACAAACACAGTGATTGATATGAAAAGGAACTCTGGAGAGAGTACAAGTAGGAGTGGAGGAGAGTATAACAACAGAAAGCCTTTCAAACCTTTCTATCGTAAGAAGACAGAAGGTGGTCATGGTCCACTTGCACTGCCTGCTCCACCCAATGAAGGGAATTTAAATACAGAAGAGTTGGCTCTTATTGGATCGCTCCTTAACCAAGAAGAACCTATAGTGGAGCTAGAGCTAGAACAAGATGATGAGGAAGAATGCCAAGTAGAAGAGCCCTTGGAAGAAGAATCTCAAATCAACGTACAATGGGAGTTCTATACAAATGAGAACGATGATGACCAAGGAGACAGTATGGCTGAAATCCACACTAAACAAATCCACACGTGAAGTAAGGGGCCACTTGCAAGTGCGATGAACCCTGTAGATTAGACCAAGAAAGATGTTCGCCCTGTGAAGGCATCCACTCCCAAAGTTCTTGTTGAGAAGGGTAGACCTAGTGGTCAGTCCAAGAATACCCTAGTTGCAAACCATCCAGAGAAAAAAAATGCATCTCCAAATGCAACAAAGGTGACTCACAATGATAAAGTCACACCTAAGAATGGCAAAACCGGTATGTTTACTTTGCTCTATCCTGTTTATAACATTGATTACAATATTGTGGATGATCTTAAGAGATCTATGGCTAATATCACATACTTTGATTTGCTGAAATTAACGCAGCAAAGAGATTTTCTCTTGAAAGCTATGAATGAGCAGAACTGCAAAACTCCCACCATCCCGAGCAGCCAAACCCAGAAGTCGGTCTCCAGACCTATTAGTACTCCTAGCACAACCCAAAAGCCAACGACCATGGAAGCCACCCTATCAAAAATGAATCGAAACCCCCAAGATGTCAGTGCAACCATAATAGGAAGGAAATCAAAATCCATGACTCCCCCTTTCCTAATCACATTTGAAATCTTCAACATGAACGTACATAATTGCTTGGTAGACTCAGGTGCCTCATCCACTGTGATGCCTTACGCTATTGCTAAAAGACTTCATGCGATACCTGAGAAAACTGTAACTCGAATCATGCAATTAGACAAGACAAATGTGAAAGTAATTGGGCAATTGAAAGATGTATTGATTCAGATGACTGCAAAACGACAATACACACAAGTCATTGATATAGTGGTAGTCGATATACCCGAGGCTTATGGAATCCTGCTTAGTAGGGATTGCTCAGCAAAACTGAATGGATATTTCTCAACTGATTGGTTCCATATCTTGTTGCCTCAGAAGGGGAAGGGTGATATGCTGAGAGTTGATCATGAAAGATACATGAAGTATGTAGTGACGGAGCTAAACGGTCCCAACGAACCTGTAATGTTTACCAACTCTATCCTTGGGAAATTATAGTTTCAATGTTTGTGCCACAGAAACCTGTTTTGGAGAATTCCATGCAGAAATAAGTGAAGAAACTACAATAAACACACAGTTGGAAGCTCTCTCCTACAAACCAACTGATGAACTACCTTGTAATATAGTAGATGATAGAACTAGTTTCGTAGGAAGCAATTCAATTGATGTAACACTAGACTCTATATTTTGGACACTATTTTGATGGCTCTAACAACCTTGAAGGTGCAGGTGTTGGGGCGTTCTCATTGATCCACAAGGGAACCAACATCTAATGGCCAGCCGGTTGGAGTTCATGTGCACCAACAACACGACAGAATATGAAGGCTTGCTGCAAGGTCTGAAGAAAGTCATTGATATGAAGGTGAAAAATCTTAAAGTTTTTGGTGACTCATAGATAATTGTGGACCAAGTAAGGAAGAGGATACACTGCAATTCGCCACACCTGATAAGATACCAACATGAGGTATGGAACTTAATTGATAGTTTTGATTCTTTTAATATCACATACATACCTTGATGGCAAAACCAAGATGCTGATCTGATGGCTGGTATGGCTGCAAAACTTCTGCCTGATCTCAGATTAAAGATGAATAAATGTTATGTTGAATTGATTTTCAGACCATCCGTGCCAGATAACATCTCAAACTGGCAGGTGTTCGAAGATGACGAGCAAATCCTGGAGTTCTTACACTACGATAAGACATTCAAGAATGTAGTCATCGATGAAAAGGAACATGACAGGCTTATGGATGAGACAGCAGGTGAGGAAAAGGATCAATTCAATACATTTCCCAAGTCAGTTGTCAAGATGGAGCACTTGTATGACCTGTATGATAAGTTCAAAAAGCCAACGAATTGCAAAACGCATAGCTCATCCATGAAGTACGAACCGGTCAAACTTGGAACCCAAGAAGACCCAAAAACTATTAATTTGGGCTTGGGGTGCTCTCCATAAGAAAACGCTGCATTTGTCAATCTATTTAAAGAATACAAGGACGTCTTTGCATGGACATATGGAGACCTAAAAACCTTTGATACCAGCGTTATGCAGCATGTAATTCCTTTGGAAAAGGAGGCTAGGCCCTACCAACAAAAGCTTCGCAAGATGCATCCAAGCCTGGAAACGTTGGTCAAGAAAGAATTGAACAAAAGGCTGGATGCGAAAATCATTTTCTCAGTCAGACACACCCGCTAAGTAGACAATCTCGTACCAGTGAGAAAGAAAAATGGAGAGATCAGGCTATGTATCGATTTCAAAAACCTGAGCAAAGCATCGCAAAAGGATAACTACCCTACCCCTTCTATGGAACACATTCTTCAGTGCGATTCTGGGTCCAAAAGGTTGTCCTTATTAGATGGGTTTTCAGGATATAATCAAGTGTTGGTATCTAATGGGGATCAGTTGAAGACAACTTTCAACACTAAATGGGGCACTTACGCATATCGCAAAATGCCTTTTGGACCTATTAATGCGGGCGCCACATTCCAGAGAGCCATGGACATAGTTTCCGAGGGTTGATTAACAGATCAGTAGTGGTTTACATGGATGACATCACTGTGTATTCATATCACAGAAGGGATCATATTTATCACCTGAAACGGATTTTCGAAAGATGTCGAAGGTATGGAATATCCTTGAATCCCAAGAAGAGCGTCTTTGCAGTCACAGAAGGGAAACTATAGGGTCATATCCTCTCTAAAGAAGGGATTGTTATTGATCCTGAAAGAGTAGAGACTATCATGACAATACAACCCCCTGCAAATAAAAAGGCAACGCAATCTTTCTTCGGGAAATTAATTTCATTAGGAAATTTGTTTTAGGTTTCACAAAAATAGTGCGTCCTATGCAGCTAATGATGAAAAAGGACATTGTGTATAAGTGGAGCGATGAAGCTAAGAAATCATTTCCCCGAATCAAGCAAGCCATCACAGAAGCTCCTGCATTGGTCAGCCCCAATTTCGGCAAGGAATTCTTCTTGTACACTTTTGCTTCTGATCTTTCATATGCTGCAATTCTCACTCAAAAAAATGATGATGGCAATGAAGTCCCTATTTCTTATATGAGCTCTAATCTCCAAGGAGCAAAACTGAACTACCCAGACGTGGAGAAACAAGGCTTTGTGGTTTTTAAGGCCATAAAACATTTTCGCCCTTATTTATTAAAGGCTAAGACTAAAGTGATTATTCCCCATCCTACCGTAAGAGCCCTCTTCGTGCAAAAAGAAATGGGTGAACGGAGAGGAAATTGGATCACCACACTTCCAGAATTCGACCTTGAGATTAAGCCAGCAAAGATAGTTCGAGGGCATGGATCGTGCAGGCTAGTAGCAAAAGCCTTGGTGGATAGAGGAGGGGCATCCAAAGAGCCAGAAGCGCAGAGCATGCAAAACGAACAAGTAGAACTCAGGGAGGAGCCCCTATGGATTAATGAAATGCTAATATATGAACGCGAAGCGTCAGAAGCCATTTTGGATCCTAAGTTGTGGTATTACGACATCCGCATCTATCTCACACGGGGCTCATGTCCTAAACACATGGATGCGTCACAACGAAGAGCGCTCAGATTGAAATCTAATTAGTATCATTTGGTCAATAACACATTATACAGAAAAAACTATGACGGAATCTGGCTGAGGTGTTTGGAAAAGGATGATGCCGACCATGTCCTAAAATAAATGCACGACGGCCCAGCGGGTGGTCACTACGGCGAAGAGACAACTACTCACAAAATATTAATAGCTGGATATTATTGCCCCACAGTGTTCAGAGACTCGCATGCCTGCACTCGCAAATGCAAGGTGTGTCAAACCGCCGCAGGATGAGAAAGAAATCCAGCTGTTCCCCTCAGGCCCATTAACGTTTATCACCCATCCCAACAATGGGGCTTGGATGTCATAGGCGAGATCACTCCAAACTCTTCACAACAGCATAAGTACATACTCAGAGCGACCGACTACTTCACCAGATGGACCGAAGCCATCCCGCTTCAGAAGGTGAACGAAGATGAGATAATATCATTTATTGAGAAATTCATTATCAATAGGTATGGCATTCCTGACGCTCTCATATTTGATAATGCTTCTTACTTTTCATCACTAAAATTGACTGAATTTGATATTGATAAATCAATTCACATAGGGTATGCATCGAACTATTATCCCCAGGGAAATGGAGTTGCAGAGTCCTCAAACAAGAACCTCATATGCATAATCCATTGTTGACAACCAGAGGAACTAGCACAACACTCTAAAAAATGCCCTTTGGGCCAATAGGGTCACCCCAAAAGTGGCCTTAGGAAACTCCCCATACTTCCTCATCTATGGACAGGAAGCCATCTTGCCTCCAAATGTTACCCTTCCCTCTTTACAACCCTCCCAAGCTTCAAGAGGAACCCCTTCAACCTTGCTTCAAGAAAGGATCAACCAACTGATGAGGTTGGAGGAATTAAGAGATAAAGCCAGAAACAAATTCAAAAACCACCAAATGATTGTGAAGAGATGGTTTGATCACCATCTGGCAGGTGATGATGATTACCAGGTAGGAGAACTAGTCCTGAAATGGGACAAGTTGAATGAGCCAAAAGGTAAACACATGAAATTCCAGCACTTATCGCTGGGCCCATTCCAAGTTGTGGAAAAAATTGGTCAAGGAACTTACAGGTTGAAAACTTTACAGGGAGAAATTGAAAAACTCCCTGTTCATGGCCAACATCTGAAGAGATACTTCTAGTAGCCACCACATGGTGTTACCTCCTAAATAGGTTAGAATTCATTTTATTTTTTGTCGTTAGTTTAGTTGCATTTTTGTCAATTCCTTTTTGTTTTTCTGCAAAGTTTATTTTCCTGCTATTTTGAATTGCAGTCCTTTTCAACCAACTGATTTTGGCCCTCCAGGCTCGTTTTTAACCTGCTAATGAGTCTATTGATTCTAAATCCATTGTTACCTTGCAAATCAAACAAATTTTCAGTAAGGCCATGAGAACTTGAAAATTAGTTGTGGAATTCAAACCAAAGCCACTCATTGGCATTTGCTGGGAACTAGGTGAGATCTATTGATGACTTGGATACCTGGAACATGTAGGGGCACCTTTATAAAACAAAAAATGTGTAGCTACAGCTGCACTCGCATGGAGGAACGCTGCATTTTTAAATAAATCCCACTGAGACCTAGCCTATACTTGCTTGTAAGGTTACAGTCATTCTCCATTGGTCCCATCAACCGCACTAAATTGTCCAATACCTATTATCTACAAGTAAACCTCCTTTCATGGGCTAAGCTCACTATCATATACCCAATTGTGCTCTAGTCCTTGTGCTTAAAACTAGAAGGACTTATCTAAAAGAAAATGAAATGTCATGTCCTTGTGCCAAACTGGAGGGACGGGTTGTTTGGGAAGTTGGTTAGAGTAGGGACTGTTGCTTGGCTCAGAGTACCGGTTGACACAACAAGCCCAACCTTGCTTAAGTGGTTTAAAAATATCGCAAGATCCATGACTGCGCCCCATTCAATCATATGACAATATAGCACTGAAATTCTTATATAAAGTGCAGATAAACATATCTACATCAAGTTTGATGAGAAATAAAGAGCTGAGGTACACACCTAAACAAGTATTGATAGACCAATGATGGCCCCAAAAGGATTTTTGAACATGGGAAACAAGTAAAGGAAGGTCAATAAATCCCATAAGACTACCATTGGAGAATGCCTATCAGTAAGTAGAAGCTATTTGTCTTTATCCTACTTGAAGCAATTAATGTTGAGGTGGAACCCATGCCTGTCCATCTATACAGTTTGCATTTCGAGTTTATCTTAACACCCTGATGTTCTAGTGATCCAAGGTTTATTTGAAAACAAAGATAACTAGGTCACCCAACGGTTCGCCATTTGTTTTGGTCACAGCCACCACCCTATTAAAACATGCTTTAATAGCAAATTTTGAATGGGTCCCCTAAAAGTTCGATCTTTCATCTTTCCAAATGATCTGTTTTATCCTAGGGGATTTAACTCTTTGCTGAGTCAAATTTTCAATGCCTAATGGCTAAACCCTTTGAATAAACCTCTGTTGCATGGTTCATTCATGACCCAACCTAGCCCTTCATTCACTCCCTTCATCAGGACTTTTCAATCTTCATAAGCATTCATGATACATTTATGCACGCACATATAATCACCCCCACCCTTATTATAATCATTTGTGTGCTTAACCTACGAAATCTATCATCGTGTCTTTATTCCCATCATAACTCTTTATAATGGGAATACTTCGGAAAATGCACATAACACTCATTTTCGCTTATCGCATGCAACATTGGCAGGCAGCGCGTACCATGAGGCACTAGACTCGACGACATTTTAAACCATAATTTATATATTTCGAGTCGGGAGCCCGTCACATATTGCAATCGGCGGTGTCCATGGCATGAACATAAAGCACAATCCGATATGGCAGACCCGCCAGGGCTATTAACCTCAGCACATATGTATTTCGGGTCTGCCTCCGAATCGCTTATCGCAATGAGCAGAACCCGAGGATCATATATAAAATGCAATGCAATATGGCAGACCCGTCGTGTTATTAAATATAACATACATATATATAAATGTATATATGTATATATGTATATATGTATATATATATATAGGGTCCGGCCTAATCGCATATCGCAATCGGTGGAGCCCTAGGCCTATGCATATTGCGATATGCGATCTGGCAGGCCCGCCGATCCTATTAAACATAATATATATATCATCGGGTCCGCCAGCCCCATCGCAAATCGCTATCAGCAGAGTCTAGCGCTCATGCATAAGGTGTGACACCATACGGCAAACCCGCTAATGATTATAGGCTTCAGGATATAATTTTTGAAGTTTGGCTGTACAGCCCGGCTGCGGGTTTTTCACATATATTCCCATGTATTCGATAAAAGGTTGTGCTCACGATTTTTAATGAAAATCCTATATGGCGGACCTGATAGGGTATAGGTTCCCATCTATAATCTTTCAAGTCCGAATTTCGGATCCGGTTCGGTCTTATGCAATGATTTTCAGTGTAAGTCAGATTTTGTTTTTTTAGCATTTTATCATATTTGTATAAGTATGACTGGTGATTGGTTATCTCTACAGGCGAGGACTGAGAGAAGGCAAGCAAGGTCAAAAAATGGATGCATAAGCTTCAAGTATGACTCAAGATAAAAGATGCATGAGCGAATATGAAGAGTCACCTATGTGAATATGTTTTATTTAAAGATTTGGCTTCAGGTATTGGCGGTCATCTTTCCAGGTGTTGCTTGTGGATTCCGAAGGTGAAAATTGCTCCAGGTTTCATCATGAAGAGATGACACACAGTCATCCTCTTCTAATCAACATCTATTCATTTCGTTAGGGAAATGAAGTGCTCCAATGACAGGGAACGCCTTCTACGTGTCAGCAGTGACACCGATGGTTCTACCTCTATGTATTCTAATCGGTATATTGAAAAGAATAGGGGAAGACGAGGCGTCGGGGCCTGAGGCATAAATATTACCTCCAGATAAGAGAGAAGGGCTTTTTTGTTTGGAGAAAATAGCTTTGATTTATTGTGAATAAAGAGGATTGTTTGGTTCAAGGAGGCTGTTGTTTCAGATTTATTTCCCTTTTCTCTCATATGTTTAGAATCAATGTGTTGTTGTTGGCATAGAGACAAATGTGATTTGCTTTGTGCACATTGATAACTAGCAGTTCATGGTTATTCCTGATTATTTGAATGTAATTCAATAGCATTGATAATTCATGAAAGGTCGTTGATTCCAGACTTTGTTAAACATCGGTTGCAAGGGTTATTTGTATGGAAAGGAATGTATATTCCTGTATAAGTAATCGGATTGTGATTAGGATTTAATACAACCTTCTTCTTATGTGGACCAGTAATTGATTCATTTGGACATGAGTTCTATATATGATGTTTAACCTCCTTTTATTTTGCTCCTGCAAGATAGATTAGGATAATTAGGACTAGATTAGAGTAGTTAGAAGTAGTGTAGATAGGACTTGATACACATAGGTTAGTTGTTTTGTTTGTTGATTTAATTGAAGTCTTCCTCCAAGAAGCAATCTTTCAACACCTATTACAATTCACGGGGTCCTTTAAAACCTGTTGGGGTCTGTGATTGGGTCAGTTCCCCTTGTTGGTAGAGCGAAAATTCGCCATGTCAACACTCCCATCATTGAGTAGTATCTCATCACCATGTTGCACTCATCATCAACAAGTCGCTGCAATGCATCGTGTTGTTGCTATACATCCGTGCTCATCATCACCATGTTGTACCATTGTGCTGCACCATACTGCATCCATTGTGCTACACCATACTGCACCATTGTGCTGCACCTATTTATACTTCCAGCCTTAGTTGCTTGCTATAGCTTATAGCCTATGAGAGCAGCTAAGCTATAGTTGCAGACTCCTTCAATAGGTCCATGTAAATAAGTTTGCCCTCATTCCTTAATATAGAGACAAATGCTCCCAAACATGCCTAAGCCATGCCTTAGAACAACAGTCTTTACTATTGCTAATAAGATTCCTTTGTTGTGACTGTATACATCCTTGATTGCGGCATATCCTCACATTAGGACTGCGTCCTTTTGGAGCATCCATCGACAGCAAATATATGCTTCTCCTTGTTGGGTATAGAGGACTCCTGTAGGACAACATGAAGGGTCCTTACTCTACGTTAGGGTTGTCCTCCTTCATGACTGTGTTAGGCCCTTTTAGATGACTATGTTAAGGTTATGGTCATCAACATAACAGTTAGGCCTTTGATCTACAGCCATGATTCTTCTAGGACTGCAGCTATAGTCCTCCCAATAGGACTATGTCTAGGGCTTGTATTCACAGCAGTTAGGGCACATAAAACCCTCTTTAAACTACGGCTTATAACAGTTTGATATGGCAGCGTTAGGGTTGTGTTCTTTCCAGCATATGAGTGGAATAAGGCCCGCAGATAGGACCTGTGTCTAACCTCCTTCCATGACTGTGTTAGGCACAGCAAAGTCCCCCTTCTTGTTGCATATAGGACAACGTATTAGGGTGCACATAGGTGCCCTTATTCAAGCCTACATTGAGCCATCTTACACAGCGTTAGGGTCTGTCTTTTAGGCCTCCATTATACAGTCATAAGCCCTCCTATTCTCTACGTCTAGGGCATAATATGACCCTCATAAATCAGTGTCTAGATGTCAGTCATAGACATGCGTTTTTGTGCAATCCTTCTTGTGATTCCATGACCGCATTTACGACAACGTAGAGCCTTGTCCATGAAAGCGTAGAGCCTTCTTCATCACAGCTTCTAGGGCATCTCCTATTAGGGCAGTCTCTCACCTAGGCCACTCCCTCTAGATCTCATCTTCATCAAACCCAAAACAGAATGAAGAGAGATCACAAGAGTCAGTGTGTCAAATGACTTAAAGTCATCTTCTATTTATACTGAAGCATGGAGGATTAGTGGGGGCAATTTGGTTGCTAGCCGACCTTGACGAATTGTCCCATAACACAAATAAATTCATATCTCCATGAATACATGTCGGAATCGGATGATCTTGAGATCAATCCTACACCTCTCGACGAGAGAAATCCAAGAAAAATATTAGTTGCCATAAATAAGATGACCCACATGTAGTTTGGCCCTAGTTGCCAATTTTAACACTCCCTCTCAACTAGGGAGAACTCCATCTGCCAGACTATACTATCTTTGCCATCAGTTCCCTACACTACTCTGCTTTGCTGAACCAAGAAGAAGAAGTGATCGAGAATGTATCATACCATCCTCTACTGATCCAAAGTCAATCCCATATAAAGGAGAGTGTGTCATACCACCCTTACTGACCCGAAGTCAATTCCAATAAAGAGAGTGTGTCATGCCACTCTTACTGATCTGAAATCAGTTCCAAACAAAGAGAGTGTATCATACCACTCTTACTGATCCGAAATCAGTTCCAAAAGAGAGTGAATTATATCACTCTTAATGACCCGAAGTCAGTTCCAATTAATCCCAGATCAATATAATCCTAGCATAGGGAGTACAGTAGTAACATGATGCGTCCATCGATACTACTATGGTCCCTACCTCATTTCCCTACTCATTGGCCAGATGAGAGGTACTTCCCACGAGTCCCAGACTGCATGGGCAGGATGTCTCTGGAAGAGAAGGATGAAGCACTCATCCTACCTACATGTCGCCAGGGGTATCCCAGGGGAAGGTTGAACCACTCACCCTGAACACAAAAAATCATTAGGGGAAGGCTGAACCACTCACCCTATGATTATGTTTCAGTAGGAGAAGGATGAACCATTCATCCTGCCTACATAGCAGACTACTAGGGGAAGGCTGAACCACTCACCCTGTACACAACAAATCACTAAGGGAAGGTTGAACCACTCACCCTATGACTGTGTCTCAGCAGAAGAGGGATGAAACACTCATCTTGCCTACATAGCAGACCACTAGGGGAAGGTTGAACCACTCACCCTATGGTTTCTCATTGCTCCAATATGTACCCCCAAGCCCCCGGAGCTCCCAGAGCTCAATGTCCATATCATACAGGACCCTTAGGAGAGAGTCTCTCCTCAACTCCTAGTCGTTCTCGGAAAGTCAAGAATTTGACCTTTCCCAGGGACTTCGACAGAATATCGACGACTTGCACATTAGTCCCAATGCGATGGAGCCTTCTTTCTCCTCAACGTACCATATCCTAAATAAAGTGGTACCTGATGTCTATATGCTTGGAGCAATCATAAAACGCGGGATTCCTCAATAATCAAATCCCCCTCTGGTTGTCACAAAAGATCACGATGGTATCTAGCACGTGTCAAAACATCTCACTAAAGAGCTTCCACAACCAGACAGCTTCACAAGAGGCCATACTCGCAGTTATATATTCGGCCTCAACGGTGCTCAAAACAACCGTCTTCTACTTCCTACTCAACCAAGATATCAAAGCAGAACACAAAGAGAACCAACACCCAGAAGTGCTCTTGCGATCCTCCACGCTATTTGCCCAGTCAACATTCGAATAATCATGCAGCTTCACATTTCTAGCAGTGTATCTCAATCCATGAGAGATTGTGCCCCGAAGATATCTCAAAAGATTCTTGGCACCAATCCAGTGAGGCTCATCCATTCACGAGCTCAACATTCTAACTACAAAACATATATCTGGACGGGAGTTCACTTAGAACATCAATGCTAGCATGAGTTTATGGAACTCAGAGACATTTCCCAAATCAGGTTCGGCATCAATACCGCATAACTTTTAAAGTTAGCATTCATCAAGGTAGTCACGAGCTTGCAGTTTACCATTCCAAAACCGGAATCCAACTCCCTCTTACCTTTGCAAATGAGAGGGTTTGCACCTGTCAGAAAGAGGTCATCCTCTTAAGTTACCAGTATGAGAGGTCCATCATCCATAACCTTCAAGCAATGGTTTGGATCGGCTTCACTCCTAGTGAATCTCAGCTTCATCAGATAGCTAACAATCCTCTCATACCAAGCTCAGGTTGCTTCCTTCAAGCCATAAAGGGCTTTCTTCCACCTACATACATGATATTCACAATCATGAATCTCAAACCCCTCTGCTTGTTCCACATTTGAGGTCTTGCTACATGAGGGGAATGATCCCCTTGTAAGTTTTCCTCGGTACATCTCAGACATGTACTTTCATGCTCTTCTTGATTTCAGGCATCCCTGTCACCATCTGACTCACATCAAGTAGGGCCCCATAATAAGCAGACCTTTGGTGCTATAGAATAGATGTGTCAACTGACATGGTCCCCAATGGACTTCCTACAACTTGATATATATTGCCAACCCTGAACCTAAGAGTAAAAGCATCTTGAAAAGTCCTTTTTCAAACATGTACCTTTCCATCAATGAATGCCACCTTGAAAACTTTGACTTCCATTGTCGAAATGGACACCAGATTCTTCTGGCGATCAAGTACATTAAGTGATTCTTGTAAATGAATCTAGCTACCCTCATTCAATTGAAGGGTAGCATTCCCTACACCCTTTCCGGGATAGGTGGCATCGTCTCCAAGAATAATTTCCCAAATTGTTTCCTTCTCTATCAAATTAGAGAGAGCTTCCTTCTATCCGATGAAGTGCCTTGAAGCACTACTATCAATAAGCTAGATTCCCAAAGAGTCTAGAGGAGAGGTAGTTATCAGACACAACAATTGATTCTTCATACCTGGAGATCCTTGCTTTCTTGAAGAGTCGGCCATTTCCTTGATGACCTGCATTCCCTTTCCCTTTTCCATGGTACCTGTCATTCCTTCGATCATTGAAGATGCCCCTAGAATGATAGTTATCATCATCAAGTGATGTGTCCCTTCTATTTGGACACTCCCTCGTATAATGGCCAAACTTATTGCAAGCAAGGCATCTGCCTTTCCTTCCACCCTTAGATACGAACTTCCCATTCAAGTGATCTTTAGGTAGGCCATCAAATGCTTCCACTACGCCACTCAAATAATATTCTCTACTTCGACTTCACCCTTGGTGAATTTGAAGTGGGATGAGGAACCCATTAAGACTTTTGTCCTTTCCAATTGTCTTCGGTGATTGCTCTTTCACTCTTGCTTGGGCCTTATCTTCACCTCACCTCTGGTACCATGTTAATTTTAGGTATGTTCTATGGTGAGAGCAAATTTACTTCAATTTTCCATATTAGCTCTGTTGTCACACGGATCGTCACGACAACGCTCAGATCAGGGGTTGTCACTCTGATCCTCGATCTCTCCGTTTAAGCCTGTCTCCCGCGGCTAAGGGGGGTAGACCCTGTAGGAAAGTAGAAGACCAACTGTGAACCAGTTGGTTTGCGAGACACGAAAGGACAAAAGCACTTAATAGATTTTATTGAGTTAACAGACCAGTGCATTACGAATTTGATGTTTAAAAGATTACTTACTAGATGTTGTCGAAATATAAACCATGTATAGCAATCATTTATCATCAAATAACTTTGAACAATGCAAGATATCCAGTAAATTCACAATGCTTTTAACGATGATCTGGCAATTTAAAAAATAAACTTCGAAAGATACAACCATGTAAATTTGAACATTAACCAGATATCATATTCCTGTAGCAAATCTTCAGAATGGTCATTCATGCATGATAAACATCAATTCCACATCAAAATCTTGATCTCAACAAGGAAAAGTAAAACATGATAAACGCTTGAGCCAAAACCGAATTTGGCCAAAATATTTCCCAAAAATATATTTTTTTATGGTTTTTCAAATAAAATAAAATTTTAAAACTAAAAATCTAAATTAAAACAAAATTTAAAATTTAATCTAAAGTCTGAAAAGAAATTTTTATTGGTCTTTTTATATTTTTATTTTTACTTTTTTATTTTTTAAACAAAAGAAAAAAAAATTATGAATTTTTTTGAAAAATTTAAAATTTTTATGATTTTTAATTTTTTTAAACGAAGTCTAAAAAGAAAGATCTAATTTAAATCTAATTAAAACTAAAACTAAAAAAAATCTAAATCTAAAACCCTAAAAAGCTTTCTCTTTCTTTTTTTTTTTAATTTTGGATTTTTATTTTATTTAAAATAAAATTTTAAAAAAAAATATTAAATCTAAACGAGTAACGCATAGATATAACAAAACTAAAACCTAAAAACAAAATGAAACGTAACTAAACTAAACAAAAAAAAGAAATCGATCAACCTATGCATATACTTACGCCAAACTCCAAACTTATACCCACGATTATTATGAAAAATCGAATGCGTTTTGCGTGTTTTGCAGGTGAGGCTCGACGGCGGAAAAGACTGCAACAGGTGGAATGGACGCAGCACGCAGGCGGAGAGGGTTTGCGGATGACGGGATTTCAGTTTGAGCAGCTGCAGCAATGGAGATGTATAGAGAATGGACGCGTGTTTCTCTGCGTGTTTGAAGGTTGTAATGAGGACGCAGCACGGAAATGCTCTTCAACGGTGGGCAGATGGATATGCGTGGAAGGTTATGTTGCAGATAGGTTGGAACTGAAGGATGGAAGACATAAAACCCTTAACCCACGTCGTTTGAATTGGAGCTGATGGCGGTAGATCATTCGACGGCTGATAAATACAAAGTACGATGGCAGGCAGCTCATTTGACAGCCGATGCCCACGTTCTTTAATTTTTAATTTTTAAATGCATTACCTCATACGCATATGATTTCCACGCGATAGTTTGCTGCGTGCACAGGTGGTGAGGTGTAATAACGCATGGACAGAGCTTGAGCTGATGTAAAAACAAATGCTGAAGGCAGATACAGGCAGCATGGGAAAATTTAAAAGCCAGGGATTGGGCAGTTTAAAAAAAAAAACGTGAGTTTTCCCAGATGTGTGGGCAGTGAAAGGTATGATTGGTTCTATGACAGCGAAACAAGAACAGATGGAGCTCACGCAGATAGGAAAAGGGTCAAAAACTCTGAGGACGAAGGATGTTGCGTGTATAAAAAGAGCAAAACCCTGCATATAGAGCAGAGAGAAACTGGATGCCTTGTGGTTGTATGAAGAATGCAGGCTCTGAGAATAAATTTGAAGCCCTGAGCAAGATAAAAACTGAAACCGATGTGAAAGATTTTTCCAGATCTGACAAACCCTAGGGCAGTGAAACAGTGACCCTGCAAACTTAATTTTTCCACAAAAATTTTATCTCAGACCTGCAACCTGCAAATGGAAAACAAAACCCGGAAGATATATGCAAAAAATTAAAATGAAACCCTGCAAACCGATAAAAAAAAAAATCAAAATTATAGCTCTACAAAGCCAGATTTGTCAGTTATCATCAAAATATTTTCAGAACTTCAGATTGCTAATGAAAATACTTAGGAAGTCTCTCATGCAAATCATAAAATAAACTAAATGGTTAACCCAGGATCAAAACTAGCTGGACTCTGCAAGAAATGCTTGCGGGAGTTGGCTGGTTCAACCGAGAACTTCCCCAAACACCCACTAATCTTCTTCAACAAGATATTTCTGCACAGCTCACTTTAACCATCAATAAAGAGAGGAAAAACAGTACTAGATCTCCAATGCAATAGAGATACCTGCCATTACTCCAGAAACCCTAATACCATTCAAACCCTAGCAAGTGAAAAAGATACCTATGCTCAACAATACTCTTCATTAAGCTGTTATTAATGGTTGAAAATTAAAATATGCAGAAAACAAAATAGCTCACAGCACTTCAAGAGAGTAACACCAACAAGATTTCGACCCCAAAGTCTTTCTTTATTAGCACCAGAAAATATTTACAAGAGAGCTTCTTCAGCACAAAACTCAAAGATCCAATATCTCTCAAATGACCCCTAGCACCCTATTTAAAGGAAAAAATTCCCAACAGCTAGTTTGAGTGATCCACGTCAAAACGATCTCGACCGTCGATGAGGATCAACATATCTCTTAATCTCATCCGTCGAATTTTGAAATTCTCAAAATATTATTATTTAATATATTTTTTTTAAGTTTATTCTTTTATTATTTTATTATTATTATTATTTTTATTTTATTTTTATTTTATTATTATTTTATTATTATTTTATTTTTTATTTTTTATTATTTTTATTTTTATTATGGATCCTCAAACTCAGCCTCTGGAAAATTTCCCTAGGACCTAGGACTTAAGACCTATGAGGGGATCAAAACATTTCCTAACTCTCAAGACACTTTACATCATGACTTTTACAGTTTTTACATCTTCAAGGGGGAAAGCCCTTTGACATAGACCCTCATAGACCACCCAGTTCTGCGACCAAACATAATCTAGCAGATTAACACTAGGATTCTCCTAAGAGTCTAATGACAAAATTCATTCCGGCTTTGGGGTCAGGTTGAAGGAAAACTCTGCCGATCATGGATCGGAGAGACGAAAAACCTTCCGGAATGCAGATTATCACTAGAAAATTAGGTCCACCTAGGCAATTTACATACATGACTCAGTTCTGCTAAGATTATTTACAATTCAAAATGCAGACTGGGTTTACAACTTAATATGATCAAGGTCGATGATGATTGTCGAATGGCACGAACATGTCGATCAAGCGCTATCCCTTTTTGCGAAGAAAAGGGGGTGTACTACTATGGGTAGTTGACACGCAGTGGTCAACAAGCTCAATATCAATTCCAGATTAACAATCACATTTAGCATGAAAGTAAAATGTAGATATAACATAAACATAAATCGCAAAAAACAAGCCAACACAAGAGGACACAAGACATGGCGTCAAGTAGGGACAAACCCCATTGTGGGGAAACCCTTGATCAATTCTTCTTATGTTCTTCAATAGTTCAGTAGACAGAGATAGTACATATACATCGAAGTCAACACTTTGAATTGACAAGATAAGAGCAAAGATCGTCACCATCAAAATAACATAATGAGGTAGTTGATATGAACTCAGGTGAAGGCATATTGCTTCAACTGATCCTCCAAGGTGACTCCATCACCATGCTGCACGCATCACTGTGTTGCACCCAATCACTGAGCTTCTCTTATCACTATGCTACTCCCATCACTGAGCTGCTCTTATCACTATGCTACTCCCATCACTGAGCAGTACCTCATCATCATGTTGTACTCATCATCAACAAGTTGTTGCAATGCATCTTGTTGCTGCTATACATCCATGCCCATCATCACCATGTTGTACCATTGTGTTGCACCACACTGCATCCTTTGTGCTGCACCAAACTGTACCATGCTGCAACTATTTATACTACCAGCCTTAGCTGCTTGCTATGGCTTACAGCCTAGCAAAGTAGCTAGGCTATAGTTGCAGACTCCTTCAGTGGGTCCATGTAAACAGCGTTGCCCTCAGTCCTTAATATAAAGACAGCTGCTCCCAAACATGCCTAAGTCATGCCTTAGAACAACAGTGTTTACTATGCTAATAAGCTTCCTTTGTTGTGACTCTATACATCCTTGACTGCGGCATATCCTCACATTAGGACTGCGTCCTTTTGGAGCATCCATTGAAAGCATATATATGCTTCTCCTTATTGGGTATAGACTCCTATAGGACAACATGAAGGGTCCTTACTCTGCGTTAGGGTTGTCCTCCTTCATGACTGTGTTAGGCGTTTTTAGATGATTGTGTTAAGGTTATGGTCATCACCATAACAGTTAGGCCTTTGATATGCAGCTATGACTCTTCTAGGACTGCAGCTATAGTCCTCCCAATAGGACTGTGGCTAGGGCTTGTATTCACAACAATTAAGGCACATAAAACCCTCTTTAAACTGTGGCTTAGAATAGTTTGATTGGGCAATGTTAGGGTTGTGTTCTTTCCACCGTATGAGTGGAATAAAGCCCATAGATAGGACCTACATTTAACTTCCTTCCATGACTGTGTTAGGGATAGCGAGGTCCCTCTTCTTACTGCGTATAGGACAATGTATTGGGGTAGACATAGGTGCCCTTATGCAAGCCTGCAATGAGCCTTCTTACACAGTGTTAGGGCCTGTCTTTTAGGCCTCCATTATACAGTCATAAGCCCTCCTATTCTCTACGGCTAGGGCATAATATGACCCTCCTAAATTAGCGTCTAGATGTCAGTCATAGACCTGCATTTTTTGCGCAATCCTTGTTGTGATTCCATGACCGCATTTAGGGCATTGTAGAGCCTTGTCCACGAGAGCGTAGAGCCTTCTTCATCATAGCTTCTAGGGCATCTCCTATTAGGGGTACTCCCTCTAGATCTCATCTTCACCAAACCCAAAACAGAATGGAGATAGATCACAAGAGTGAGTATGCAAATGACTTGAAGTCCTCTTCTATTTCTACTCAAACGCGAAGGATTAGTGGGGGCAATTTGGTTGTTGGCTGACCTTGATGAATTGTCCCATAACACAAATAAATTCATATCTCCATGAATACATGTCGGAATCGGATGATCTTTAGATCAATCCTACACCTCTCGACGAGACGAATCCAAGAAAAATATCAGTTGCAATAAATAAGATGAACCACATCGAGTTTGGCCCTGGTTGCCAATTTTGACAGAAAGAGAGAGGAAGAGATACCCAAAATTACTTCTTCTTCTTCTTGCCTCATTTGTTGCCCTTTTCTGCTTTTTCCTTTGCTTGAGAGAGAGATGAATGAATATCTCCAAATGAGTTCAAACTGTCTCTATATTTGGGCCTTCTTAGGGTACGAATTCTGTTGATTTCCGGTAGCATCGGATGTGCTCTAGCCATGAAAATTGGTGGAGAGGTTAAAGCACATGATATGTCCAAGACCCAGAAATGGTTTGGGAAAATTCCACCCGGTTAGAGAGATATTACAATAATTAATATTTTTAATGGAGTTCCTAAGTCTAAACTTAAGAAAATTAAAATGTTAATGGGTATTAATATAAAACTGTGTGCCCCGGATGCGGGTGTTAGACGGCGTTAAAAGGGTGGCGGTGGGCTGTCCACTGGGCAAGTGGCAGCCCAAACCGGCCACGAGTACCATGCATTTAAGATGCCGGCAGGTGAGAGCTTCGGGATCATTCCACCATCGCGCGAAGGTGTTTAAGGCATCTCCTCCTCGCATCAGACCAAATCCTCTGCAACCTTGGGTATTCATTGCGGAAGCTGGCTCGCACATGGCTCGTCGTTGGCATCGTCATTATAAACCTGGTCTTCGAGGCAAGGTATTGATCTGCATTTGGTTTTTCTGGTTTTACTGTGTGCCTGTAATGTGGCAGGTCTCCATTGCCGGCAGCTCAGAGGTTAACCCCCTGTCCACTGTTAATCCCTCTCCGCTCTCCGTGCTTCATTACCTGAGCCGAGAGGCTACAACATTGCCGGAGCTCGTCAACTCTGCTAGCTCCCCAAGCAAATCCTGGCCTGCGTGCTGGGTGCTGCCTCTTCTGTTTCTCATCCCCTTCCAACTGCTTCTCGAGCCCCCGTTTGACATTCTCCGTGTTAAGTGGACCTCCTCAGCTCCCAGGCACTCCTGTTCTTTTGGGCCTCCGTCCGTTCATCTCCCCTCCCTCCCCTCATTGCGATGTCGCCGGAACGTTTACGCGCCAGTTGCAGACGCGCTGGGTCGAGAGGTGGGAGAAGCCGAACCTCTGTCCCTCGCTCCACAGACTCCCTATCCGATGACGCCAACAACGCCCGTCGTCGCAGAGGAAGCCGCCCTGGGTCTGCCCAGTCCAGGCCCTGTCAGCACAGTTTTCACCCCTCTTCCCGCTTTAGCTTCCCTGTTCTCCTGGACTCAGATACTTTTTATGTATCCTTCAAGATTGAGAAGTGTGAACATGAAGCTCACGGTCCTTCTGCAGAAAACCAGCCTCCCTCTCCGCCAGCTCCGCCTCCGGACCAGCCTCCCCTGCTGCCAGCACTTCAACCTCCCGCTCCTGAACCAGAGACGCACAAAGCAGCAAAATCTTCAGTGGATGCAGGGGCAAGCCCAAGTGCACCAGCGGAGGATGATGCGCCCCACACCGACTCAAGCGAGCCAGACCCATACTCCTGCCGGGTGGTGGAAGAAATTCCTTCAACCTCTGTGGACGACTGATCATCATCACTGGGTTTCTAGTCTTCAAGGTTGGCTCTGTCTTTTGGGGTTCAATGGCTTCTTCCTCTCTCTTCTGATATGTAAAGTTGATGCACCAGAAATGGATGCACAGCCTCTGGTTTCTTTCTATGCTTCTACCTACTATGACAATGGTGGTTTCTAAGTCTCGGGTTTATTATATAGTGTCGGTCAACGCCTTCGCGGCTAAACTATATCTCTGTACTCCGGATTATAGATGGATTTCTGCTCTATGTTCTTCTCTGTTAGGTTTTATTACAGGCAAGCAAGTCATGGCACATACTGATGTAAATCCCATCACTGCAAAAGGATGCAGTCCGAGGTTCGCCTCTCTGTAATTTTGTTTTTTGTACTATAATAGAAATTAGACTACTTTACAAAAAAAAAATATAAAACTGTTTGAGAAGGTTCTAAATGACATGGATCAAGCCAAATCTAATCTTCGTCGTTAATTAGAGACTTAATATCAGTCGAAAAAATTTAAGAGCAGGCTGGAGGGTCAGTTGGAGATACACCAAGTTGATCAGTGAATTTGATATTCTAAAGCGGGGTTTGCTGAGAAAATTTGAAAAAGTGATCATAGTTGCAGCGAGGGGCAGTGAGTACATAGCAGAGAGGTAGAAATAGTGCCAAAGAGTTAGCGCAGTGACTGAGCAGGCTACGTAGAGGCAACAGGGGCCACGCAGAGGCAGCTAGAGACTGCGCAGAGGCTGAGAGGCCTGCGTGGGTGACACAGAAGGCTCGAGACCTGACGCAAAGAAGCAGAAGGCTGACACAGAGGGTTGTAGAGCTACGCAGAGGCTAGCAGGGTTGACGTAGAGCCTTGGAGAAGCGCAGGAATGATTTTCGTGGGGCAGACTAGTGCTGAGAAGCTAAATATCTGTATCCAAGAAGTTGTATAACTACCGTGTAAAAATCTCTATTGGGTGAGCCAGTTTGGCACCCTAGTTGTACTCAAGAAATATGCATAATAGTAAAACCCTTAGAACTACTGCATTGGTTTTCCCACATTGGGTTTTTCTGGGGACGATTGTCCAAAAATAACAGTGTCCCTTGTGTGTTTGTCTAGCATTTCAGTTGTTGATCTGTATATGAGTTAGGGTTGTAGTTGTGTTTATTCTCGATATTTATATGAATAAATAACTTGTTAAGGAATAAACAAGTAGGTGAAATAAACCAGATAATGCAATAGGATTTCTAATGTGTCACACTTAGAAATTCTAACAAATTCCTACTTCTGTGTCGACTTGACTGGCTGGCAGGGCAACTTGGTCTTGGGAAGCTTAATAAAATACAAAAATAATTCTTTCTACAATTTACAAAATGCCCGATGGGGGCTTCATTTTATGACAATGTCCCTATTTGACTTCTTGACCTAGGACAAACCCTAGAAGCACTCTTAACTAGTGCTTGACCTATAAAACAAATTTCTTGTGCAAGAAACCCAAGCTCAATAACAATAATAATCATTTTTGTTTCTTTTACAAAATACAAAAATCAAAAGTACATTTCATATTTATGAGAGCAAACCTAGTTACACTTTCTTCAACACCGAAACCTCTGGTGAGGTTGCTTAAGTAGAACCATAACATCCATGCCAGTTTTGGTTCCCCTTCTTGTCATAGCGCACACCTGCTAGTGGTCTTATCGGATTTTGTTTGTTAACATTTAAACATTTGGTCCTCATTTCTCCTTCCACTTTGCCAATAATTGTGGGCAATCCTTCGTAGCATGATCTAGATACTAGCAATACATGCAAGTTTTAAAAGGGTTCAGACAATCCCATGCCAGGTGCCCCAGTTAGCCACAATTATAACAGATCACCGGTCTCCTTCCTCATACAAAGACTCCTCACCCTCTTGCAAGCAAGCCTTATCCTCTCCCCAATGGTCCTTATGCTCAGGTTTGGGGTAATCTCTGGCTTGATATTAATGTGTGCTACCATCGCCTCCCTCTATCCCTTGCAAGCAGTAGGCATCAAAGGTGCTCTCACGCATCAACTCCAATGCGCAAGAAGAATGAATGTTGTGTCTAACAAACGTGTAGAAATCACAGAAGGAAGTATGTGTCGAACTTTGGTATTTTTGTATCATAGGGAAATTGGTGGGCTAGTGCCCCCACACCTAGCAAATATCGCACCATAGCCCCCTACCTTGGGCTGGGGGGTTCGATACCCCTGTAGCCACATAATCCGTCACTATAGAGCATTCATGGCAGTGGTGACCCTCTCTTTGGCATATAGTACACCACACATCTTCGTGTTTTTCTTTTCCATTTGCCAAGTTTTGTAATTGTTATGTCAGAGTTGTCAGCTGTGATTGCACTTGTGCAGTGTCTGCGTTGCTCTCTCCACCTATCGTTGTAGCCTCCAATCGCATAGATATCACTAAGACCTTGGGCTAGGAAGTCACTTTCTGGTCTGTGAACTTTAGAACATTGGTCCTAATCCCACACTGACTTACAAGCGTTCTCCTTGATTTCTTTAATTTCGGCTATGCATTGTGATTTTGACTTTGGCTTTAAAAGTTTTTCAACAGTGCCTGTTTGATGTCTGCCAATGTCATGGGCTATCAACAGGGCACAGTTCCCTGCTACTTCATGTACCACGCTAGTACACAGTCCAAAAAAGTCGTTTCTAACTAGGTGATCTTTCTCCCCTCATCTGGAATTTGTTGGACAATCCAAACAGCCTCGCAAATGAACAATTGTTGTTCAATATATTCTATCTTGGTGCCATGAAACAGTGGTAACCTTATTGTAGAAACAATATCAGCCATGGTCTGTCTTTTGGTGCCTACTTGTTTAGAATTCACGAGGTGAGCAGCGTAGTCGACACTCTATGTAGTTAGATAAGGTGTGCCCATAGTTTAGACAGAGGTAAGAGAACTGTGATGGCGCTGATCTCTGATGGAAGACTCAAAACGAGGCAGATGACGTGCAGGTCTCCACTACTCTTGCACTGACCACACCATTGAACTCCTCCGCATTTTGGGTGATCTTTGCCCCCTCTGCAAATCCTCTTTTGGCGTCAAATCGACAGCATATCCTATCATTAGTCTCTTTCTCGCCATCCTTCCCTACTTTTCCTCTGAACCCTTAGCTCTCCAGCCACACTACTTTTTGTCTTTGCATCGCATAGCAGTTTAGCCACTAATGTTCTTAAATTTCAATGACATAACACCTTTGTCGTTGAGCAACATTTTTATCCAAGTTAATAATACCCTCAAATACCTTGCCCACAATTCTCGATAGATGTTTCGCTCAAATGCACTCAAGGACACAGTGGAATCTACTACAAATTCAACTACATAGCCTTCTAGCACACTAGTTAACCAAAAACCAGTGGCTCCAAACATTGAGTTACTTGTTGTATTTACAATTCGTAGCAACTTGGGGGTCTAGTTGTACGGCTCCGACTGAGTCCACAGTCCAGGTCGCTCTACCTGTCACTTGAGCCACTCGCACAGGATGACAGGGAGATTTGCAAATAAAATCTCATAGAAATCAGAATAAATGAACCTCTCTAGCCATTCTTCTAGAGTGATATGCAAGTTCCTAGTCTATTCCATAGCGAACTCATATTGCCACTAGTCCAACCACGGAACCATTTCTTGGCGCATGGGGAAATGACCCAGGGTTCAGGAGTATGCCAACAAAAACCCCTTAGGTACCGGCATTTTCAACACCTGCAAGTAGTCCAGGTCTCACCTGAGGTATACTGATGGGTTTGCAGAACACTTCAAGGTTATGCAACTAGATAGTGGAAATGGAGATAACTCTGGTTCAAAATAACCCAACACGAACGCATGCAATTTCTATATGTCGTAGGCAAACACATTAAATAGAAATACATTCAGAAGCCCTTACTGCATACATTAACATATTCCCAACATCTACAATGGGTATTGTTTGAGTACAGTATGTGGCTTAGCTAGAAAAGTAAACATTCGGCAATCCTTCATCGCATGCACGCAAGACTAACTCTGACATAAAACATTAAAAGGAATACAGTTCAGTCATTTATTGCAGTGACACTGATTTACAACACAACAAGTATCCACGCAAACATTTGCCAGAAACCTTGTCGCAGATTCTATAGCTCATTCTTCAATTTCACCATTGATACAAAACGTATGAGCAACAAAACCATGGATTTGGACAAAACCTCAAGATGTCTCATATTTATAATAAGCATCAAATGTACAATTTATACACAAACTCCATATGTTTGATTGCAAGAACTCAAATTGCTCTCATTCATATAGTACTAACTGTGAAAATTCGAGAAGCCCCGAATCACTACTACAACAAACTGATATTACTTCTCCTACTTGTTAATCCATGCAAGTTATTTAATGTGCTCTACAGTAAATATCGAAGTAAATACCACTGCAGCCTTCACAACTTAAATAATATGCAGAAACAAGAATCTGAGCAAGAAAGAAATAACACACACAAGTGACACCGTTGATTTTGGACCAATGTCCCCGGAAAAGTCCAATGTGAGAAAACTGCTACAACATCTAAGGGTTTGTATTATTAAGCAATAATTTTTTAGTACAATTCTTCGAATACCCAGACTGGCAATCCTATATAGAGATCTAACTGGACAAAAAAGTAGTGAGATGATCTCACCTTATCACTGGAAAATTCGGCACTGATATGCGTTGGAGATGAGCCTCTGCGCTACCTCTGCACAGTACTACATCACACCCACGCAGTCACTATCGCTGGGACTATGTTGCAACTCCTCTGATCCTCTGTTGGCTAGAAACATCGGCCCTCTATCCTCCCGGTCTGAGACCCCGGCTCCGGCACTTGATCCCGACTTATTCCTCAACAGAATTTCAGACTCCCTCTGCAGCTCCGCTGCCACAACGTAGCTCTACGTGGCCCTGCGTCAGCCTCTCTGGACGTCTTTTTGTCCTCTCTGCATTACACTCTCCAGATCAGGAAAACTTCCTTCAAAAAATTATCTTTGCCCCTCACTGCAAGAAATCACGTCGATCACTTCTCCAGCAAATCTTGCGCTCTGTTGATTCCTGTAGCATTGGGAGTGCTCTAAGTCTCAAAATTTGCAAGGAGGCTTAGACATGTGCATTCTTTGATGCACCAAAATCGTTTTGGGAAATTCCACCCAAAGACAGTTTTATTAAAATAATTAATTATTTTTAATGGGACCCTAAGTCTAAACATAGGAAATTAAAATAATTAATGGGTATTAATCTAAACTGTGTGAAACTTCTAGAAGAAGGCAGAGATCAAGTCAACATGATCCTAACCATTGATTAGAATCTAATCTGGGTCGTTGATTAATCAGCGGGCGGATTATAAGAGAAGGCTTGATGGGCACTTGGAGAATAGATAGAGAGAGTTCAGAAGATCGTGTTGATTTTTAATGTACCTTGGACAAGTGGTTTCCCATGGGTTAGTCTCTACCTAGGGAAAAGTGTCCAAAATAATTATTTTTCTAATTATGACTTTATAAAGTGAAAGTGACTTTATAAATGGTAAAGTCAATGTTAAATTATAAAGTGAAAAGTGACTTTAGACATAAAGTACAATGTGGGTACTTTATTTAATGGGTGAGTTAAAAAATAGAAAGTGAGAATTAAATGCACTTTTATTCTCATCCCTTGATCTAAATGAATCTGAGCCATTGAACTAAATGAATCTAAGCCATTAGATCTTAGGGTTGCCAAAAAGTCATTTAGGGAAACAAAAGGGGGAAAGGAAAAGAGAGACTCCATTCATTCTTCATGAGCAGATTGGAGAAAGGAGGCTGAGAGCTGGAGAAAAGTTCTGAAGGATAAATTTGTTCCAACAAGCTGAAGGAGTGATTTCTGGGCAAACCTGGGCATGGAAATCAAGGTTTAGAAGACAACATAAGGTACAGTATGAACACCATTGAATGTTGTGGGCTGCACATTGTTAGAGAGAAGTTTTTGCAATAAAAATATTTGAAAAAAAATCCGTAGAGTTCGTACAGCAGTACGGAAATTTGTACAGTACGGTACAGTCTGTATAGTCGTATCTGTACAGTACATATTTTCAGCTTCAAATGGGAACAAAAATCGAGGCAAAGTGGACACGGCTTTCAAGGAGTTTTGGGCTGAACAAATAAGTTGTATTCTTTTGTTTTGTTTTGTTTGCAAAAATGTATTTTTCCTTAACTTGAAAGATGAATAAATTTCAAGAGCTCTATAACAAGTTTTCCCCGAAGAAGATTGAAGGGGTTTTGCCTAGGTCTCAGTTGACCAAAAATTTGTGTGTATTTTTATGTGTGTTGCTAGTCTAGTTATCTTCATATTTATTTTCAGCATGTGTTGGCAGTCCCATGTGTTTTAATCTAAAAATTTCATTTCTAGAATTCTATATGTTGAATGTATGTTTATGCGAAAGGGCATTTAACTGAATGGGAGAGCTAAGGTGAAATTAAAACCGGGTCGGGATTGTTGGAAACTTTTTTTATTCATCAAATTTCAACATGGTATCAGAGCTACAGGCCGAAAATCGCAATTTGAACAGTAGACAGTTGTTTGGACAACAAACTGAATTTTTGGACAGCAAATTGATATTTTGGGACAGCAAGGTGAAATTTCACACAAACTAAACTTTTGGGATAGCAAAGTGTGCTAGAAAGTTCATTTCTCCATTTTCTCGTTTTTGTAAATTTTGGACGGCAGTCATGGCCATGTTCTTAAGCATAGAGGACAGACTGGATGGGATATCCAACTATGTCATTTGGAAGGACAAAATTCAGACAGTGTTTGAGGAGGAAGCAATTTGGGACATAGTGCAGCAAGTGGTTGTACCTCCTACTACTGCAAATGAACTTGCTGAATTCACAAAAAATAATGAAAGGGCAAAAAAGATTTTGATGGACAGTCTGAAGGATCATGTGGTTCCTCAAGTGAGAGGAAACACATGCATATCAGATGTGGACAGCTCTAACCACTCTCTATCAGAGTACTAATGAGAGCAGGAAGATGGTACTCAAAGAACAATTGAAGAACATCAGGATGACAAAGGCTGAAAGTGTAGTTCATTATCTTAGCAGGGTCAAACAGGTACATGATGATTTGACTGCTATTGGTGAGATAGCTACACCCACAGAGTTAGTCAGGAACGTTGTAGTGGGACTTCCTAAATCTTGGGAGTTCTTTGGAGATGATGTTACCTCTAGGGAGAATCTTCCCAATTGGGACTAATTCTGGGATGACTATGTGCAGCATCAGATACAAAAGACTGGCAGTGGTGGGGTGAAGATAGCAGATGAGGAGGATGTAGCCTTGACAGCCAGGGGGAAGAACAAAGGGAAGGCCAAGAAAGGGGCGTCATCAAATGGGGACTAAGGGAAAGAAGAAGAAGAAGAAGAAAGATAGGTATATGTCCAAAGTCAAATGTTGGGCATGTCAAAAAATGGGACACTATGTTGTTACGTGTCATGAGAGGAAGAACAAGGGGAAGAAGGGTAATGTAGCTTCAATAGAGGTGGAGTAGTTTGCTTCACAGTTTGACCAGGACTTTGGATTTATTACTTCTACATCTAGTAGGAGTACATCATTTGATGTGTGGTACACTGACAGCGGGGCTTCCCACCATATGATAGGTGTACAGGAGTTCTTTTCAGAGCTTGCAGAGAGGGCACTTGATATTGAGATTTTACTAGGAGATGACTGCACTGTGAGAGTTGTTGGTGTGGGGACTGTGACCTTGGAGAGGGAGTCTTTGCCTCCATTGAAGGTCATGGATGTTTTGTATGTTTCGGGGATGAAGAAGAACTTGATTTCAGTGTCTGCTATGGAGGAGAAGGGGTTTGAAGTCACTTTCTCAGGAGGGTAGGTATTGATGCATCCCAGGGGAGCTTCCATCACTTCGGCTAAAGTGATTGGAGTCCGCTCTGGGAAAATATACAAGTTCAGTTTTCAGTCGGCAGGAGCATTAGTGAGTAGCACATCTGGTAGCACTCACACTAGTACCACCAACAGTAGAGACTCGTGTGAGTTATGGCACCAGAGATGGCGCATATGCATCATGGAGCGTTGAGAGCACTGAGGGAGATCACTACTTGAGTTTCTGATTTCAGTGTCGAGCATTATGAGGTCTGCAGAGGGTGTGCTTTGGGCAAGTACACCAAGTTACCATTCCCAACAAATGATAACAGACCTACAAGTATACTAGACTTGATTCATACTAATGTTCGTGGTCGTATGTCTCTTGTGTCTTTGGGTGGTTATGACTATTATGTTATATTCATTGATGACTACTCTAGGAGGACTTGGATATATTTCCTGAAGACCAAGGGTGAGGTCTTCAGTTGCTTTAAAGAGTTCAAAGCTCTTGTGAAAAAGCAGACAGGTAGGAATATTAAGGTCTTGAGGTCAGACAATGGTGGTGAGTACACCGATGGTGGTTTTTTTGACTTCTTTGCACAAGAAGGCATTAGGAGAGAGTTCACGGTTCCTTACAACCCCCAGCAGAATGGGGTGTCTAAAAGGAAGAATAGAGCTATTGTTGGGGCTGCTAGAGTGATGATTCATGATCAGGGGTTGCCTTTGTTTTGTGGGCTGAGGTCTGCAATACTGTTGCTTGTCTTCAGAACAGGAGTCCTCATAGAGTATTGGGTAATATGACTCCGGAGGAGGTTTTCACTAGAGAGAAGCCTCATGTAGGACATCTTCGTATCTTTGTATGTCTCACATATTCTTATATCCCCAAGCGGAAGAGGATGAAGCTGGAACCCATGGCAGAGAAGTGTATCTTTATGGGTTACAGCGAGACTTCGAAGGCCTGTTGAATCTTCATTCCTTCTAAACGGAGAGTGGTGATTAGGAGGGATGTGAAGTTTGAGGAGGAGAGGGCCTATAGGAGATCACAGGAGTATGATTAGAGAGAGACACAGACTTCTCAACAAGGAGGTCAGGTATAGGGAGCAGGACCTCAGGGTTTTGGATCGACTGGTACAAGAGGTACTTCAATGTCAGTGACATCTAGGGCACCAATGGCGAGTTCACCGAGCACTTCTTTAGGAAGTCCACTGGTACAGAGTTCACATGGCACTTCAACTGACACAGGGATAGGTGTCAGTATAGGTTTTTCGAGGGAAGGTGTTGGTACAGACACACTAGGGTCAGTTGGCAAACCTTCAGGTTCACCAGACTGTGGGGTCGAGGATGAGGTTCCCTATGCAGAGAGGCCCAAGTGGCTTCAAGACACCTTGAAGGAAGCGGAGTCTGTTGGTCCTCTAAAGAGGGTGAACAAGGAGAGTGTGCCAACTGAGTGGTTTTGTAGTTATGTTGCCAAGTCTACCAGCATTGTTGTCTCTGACCCTACTAGCTATGAGGAGGCTGCCAGCTAGGAGGTATGGATAGAGGCTATGGTAGAGGAGTATGCCTCTATCATTAAGAACAATGTCTGGGAAGTGGTGCCTAGGCCTAAGGGCAAGTCAGTTGTAACTTCCAGGTGGCTCTACAAAACCAAGCATGTTGTGGATGGCAGCATTGAGAAGTTCAAGGCGAGGTTTGTAGCTAGAGGGTTCTCACAGATAGAAGTTGTTGACTATGATGAGACCTTCGCTCCCGTAGCTCAGTACACTTCTATCTAGTCCCTTATTTCTATTGTTGTAGCAATGGGTTGGCAGATCCATCAGATGGATTTGAAGACCACATTTCTGAATGGAGTTATAGAGGAGGAGGTGTATGGTGAGCAACCACAATGCTTTGAGGTACTTGGGCAGGAGACCCAAGTATTTTGGTTGAGGCAAGCACTCTACGGACTTAAGAAAGCTCTGAGAGCTTTGTATTCAAGGACTGATACTTACTTGCATCAAATGGGTTTCACGAAGAGTGATGCAAATCCAAACCTATACTACATTGTTGTAGGGGATTATTCGCTCATTCTTGTGTTTTTTGTTGATAACTTGTTCATTACTGGGGCAAAGAGACTGATTAGTGGTTGCAAGGAGGATCTTGCTATGAAGTTCGAGATGAACGACATCGGGTTGATGCATTTCTTTTTGGGGCTTGAGGTGTGGCAGGAGGAGGGGCATATCTTTCTGGGGTAGGAGAAGTATGTTGTGGACGTGTTGAGCAGATTTCACATGGCAGACTGTAGACCCATGTCTACACTTATGATACCAACTAGAAGAAGCTTCATGCTTCAGATTCTAGTTTGGTGGATCCCACATTGTATAGGCAGCGTATTGGGTCCTTGATGTATCTAGTCAACGCTAGGCTAGATATATGCTTTACAGCAAACACACTTAGCCAGTTAATGGTTGAGCCCAGTAAGGTGCACTGGGTAGCTGCAAAGCACATTCTTCGCTACGTGCAAGGGAGTGTTAATTATGGTCTGGACTATAGGCAGGGAGATGTTCATTCTTGTGTTTTTTGTTGATAACTTGTTCATTACTGGGGCAAAGAGACTGATTAGTGGTTGCAAGGAGGATCTTGCTATGAAGTTCGAGATGAACGACATTGGGTTGATGCATTACTTTTTGGGGCTTGAGGTGTGGCAGGAGGAGGGGCATATCTTTCTGGGGTAGGAGCAGTATGTTGTGGACGTGTTGAGCAGATTTCACATGGCAGACTGCAGACCCATGTCTACACCTATGATCACCAACTAGAAGAAGCTTCATGCTTCAGATTCTAGTTTGGTGGATCCCACATTGTATAGGCAGCATATTGGGTCCTTGATGTATCTAGTCAACGCTAGGCTAGATATATGCTTTACAGTGAACACACTTAGCCAGTTCATGGTTGAGCCCAGTAAGGTGCACTGGGTAGCTGCAAAGCACATTCTTCGCTACATGTAGGGGAGTGTTAATTATGGTTTGGACTATAGGCAAGGAGATGGAGTGAGCTTGGCAGGTTACACATATTCAGATTGAGCAGGTTGTGTTTCTAACAAGAAAAGCACTTCAAGGTGTTGCTTTGGATTGGGTTCGGCAGTTGTGTCGTGGTTCGGTCGAAAGAAAAACTCAGTTGCTCTGAGCTTTTCTGAGGCTGAGTATATGGCTACTAGTCAAGCTACTTGTGAGTGCATTTATCTTCGCAAGTTGTTGTATGCCCTATTTGATTAGGAGTTGAGACCGACGGTTATTCACTGTAATAATCAAAGTTTCATTAAACTCACGGAGAATCCAGTGTTTCATGATAGGTCAAAACACATTGACATCAGATATCATTTCATCAGGGACTATCTTCAAAAGGGGGCAATGAAGCTGGAGTATGTATCAACAGATGAGCACGTGATCGATGTTCCCACAAAGTCCTTGCCAAGAGGCAAGCATGTCCATTTCAGGGACAAAATGGGTGTGGTGAGGAACACTTTCCTCGATAAGAGTGAGTGTTGATTTTAATGTACCTTGGACAAGTGAAAATTGACTTTAGACATAAAGTACAATGTGGGTACTTTATTTAATGGGAGAGTTAAAAAATAGAAAGTGAGAATTAAATGCACATTTATTCTCATCCCTTGATCTAAATGAATCTAAGCCATTAGATTTTAGGGTTGCCCAAAAGTCATTTAGGAAACAAACGGGAGAAAAGAAAAGAGAGACTACATTCATTCTTCATGAGCAGATTGGAGAAAGGAGGCTGAGAGATGGAGAAAAGTTTTGAAGGAGAAATTTGTTGCAGCAAGCTCAAAGAGTGATTTCTGGGCAAAGTTGGGCATGGAAATCAAGGTTTAGAAGATAGCAAAACGTACAATACGAACAACAATGAATGTTGTGAGCTACACGCCATTCAAGAGAAGTTTTGGAAAAAAATGAAAAAAATCCATACAATCCGTACAGTTGTATCGGTACAGTACATATTTTCAGCTTCATGTGGGCACGGAAATCGAGACAAAGTGGGCACAATTTTCAAGGAGTTTTCGGCTAAAGAGATAAGTTGTACTTTCTTGTTTTGTTTTGTCTACAAATGTATTTTTCCTGAACTTGAAAGATAAATAAATTTGAAGAGCTCCCTAATAGGTTTTCCTTGGATAAGATTGAAGGGGTTTTCCCTGGGTCTAAGTTGACCAAAAGTCTGTGTATTTTTATGTGTTCTTGGTCTGGTTATGTACATATTTATTTTCAACGTATGTTGACAACCCCATGTGTTTTAATATGAAAATTTCATTTCCGGAATTCTATATGTTGAATGTATGTTTATGGGAAAGGGCATTTAACTGAATGGGAGTGATAAGGTGAAATTAAACCGGGTTGGGATTGTTGGAAACTTTTTTTAGTCGTCAAATTTCAACAGATCGAATTTCTAAAGCAGAGTAGCTGTCGGTGAGAAATTCAAAGTGAGCTTTTGCAATGAGGGGCAGAGATAGTATCCGGAAGAGAGAAGTTTTCCTGGGCCGGAGAGTACAAGGAAGAGAGGATAGAATGACATCGAGAGAGAGAATGAGACTGGCCCACGCAGAGCTAACATAGTGGCAGCGCAAAGACTAGAGGGAGATCGAATTCCTACTGAGGAAATAGAGTTTCAGAATTCAGGAGTTAGGGTGTGAGACTAGGAGGCTAGAAATAAAAGTTTCTAGGCAGTAGAGGATCCGGAGGGAGAGCAGCGCAGTCCCCAGCAAAGGTAACGCAGGAACTGCATAGGGCTAACACAGTTTTGCGCAGTTGACACAAAAGAAACACAAAGCCTCTTTCAAGCGAGATCGGTGTTAGATTCTTCCAGTGACAGAGTGAGACCATCTCACTATTTGTTTTGTCCAGTTTCTTTTTATATCAGATAGCCAGTTGGGCATCCAACGAATTGTACTCAGAATTTACTATTGCATAATAATAAAACCCTCATAGTTGTTGCACCTGTTTTCTCGCACTCCGTTTTTCGAGGGACATTTGTCCAAAAATAACTGTGTAGATGTGTGTGTTTATTATTTCTCTCCTGTGTTGTATTTAGTTTTCGAAGATATTTTGGTGTAGGCTGCAGTGTATGTCTTTTAGTGTTTGTCATAGAAAATTGCAAATAACTTGTTCAAATAATTTAACAAGAAGGTGAAATATTATCAGTTTGTTGCAGTAAGAATCGGGTAACTAATTTTTCACATGTTATATCATAGCACAAATCGTGAGCAGAAGAGCTTGGAAGCAGAAAAGAAGAGGGAGTTCAAAATTCCTGCAGAGGCAACGATTCGAAACCCCAACAGGCAGCACAGTTTGAAGGCCTGAAGGGCGAAGTCTCAGGAGAAATCGATTTTTCTAAGAGAGTCGACAGAGAAATTCAATTTCCAGTTCAAAATCTTCTAGAGGCAGAACCAACAGCATATTTTTCCTTGTAGAGCAAATCTTCAGCTGGGACACAAATATTTTGTAGCAGTTGTCAAGAGAATAACATCAATGGGAGAGAAGGAGACACACTAAGGGAATTGCTTCCTCAGAGAATTCCTAGCCAGGGAATTCGAATTCTCATTTGCTAAGCAGCAACATGAGAGAGGAGGTCATTCAACTTTCTCAATTGGCACAGATGGCAACTAGTGTACTGAGAGATCAGGATCAGTTAGATGGTGCATCCAACTATGTGATCTGGAAGTCAAGGATGTCATGCCTTCAAGATGAGCATTTTCTCAAAGTGTACGTCGACAACATTGTAGCTGAGCCCACAGATCCAGATCAGCTCAAGAAGTACACGAGAAATGGCAAAGACAAAAAGAATGATCCTCGACAGAGTGAAGGATCATATAGTTTGTCACATAACTGGCAGAAATACTGCCAAAGAGATGTGGGATGCATTTTCGACGCTATATCAAGGATCTTCCGAGCAGCGGAAGTTGT